>JAQZBX010105064.1:0-10894 GCA_029593785.1 Cabassous unicinctus
CAATCAACTGAGGAGATAACCTTTAACAATAAGAGAGAGGCATCCTATCCAAACAGTTGAAGGCTTTAAAAGAAAAAGTGATGATTCCAGCAGTCAGAATAGAGAATTTCTAACTCAAGCTACTCAGCTTCTCCTGGGGAATTCATTGAAAACCTTCATCAGATTTCCTACTCACAGCTTACACTATGGAATTTGGATTTGTGCTTCCCCACAGTTGCATGAGACAATTTTATAGAATCTCCTAATATTTACAGATATTTCTTGTTGGTTTTGTTTCCCTAAAGAACCCTGATGAATATAGGAATTTTTCTGAGACTGCTACCACGGTTATTGGAGTTTATTTTTTTGCCCCCATTTGCATGTATAATAGTTCAGGTTTCCCTCTGCGCTCAGTCCTGTAAGGGCTATATTTGCTTACAGTCTTCAATAGTGCCAAGTATAAGCATGTCAGTATATTTCATCCTGGCTTCCTGGAAACTACCTTTAGGTGAGGGATGCTCATTGTTCAGCCAGCATTTGAGTGCAGAGGGTTTTTATGTCCCTCATGCAAGTGAAGCTTCAGTTCTCTGTTGATGGATCTGCATGTGTCTTGGTGAAATTTTTTTGTAATTTTCTTTTATGATATAAATACAACTCAAAATTTCTCTTTTTATCCACTTTCAAGGATACAATTCAGTGGTAATAATTACATTCACAATGTTGTGCTGCCATCTCCACTATCCATTTGCATATGTTTACTCACTAATATTAAAAGAAACTTCTGTTTTAGTTTCCCAGGTCTGTGGTTACAAAGTCACCAAAATTCCTGTGACTTAACACAATGCAAATTTATTCTGTTACATTTCTGGAAGTTAGAAGTGCAAAGTGAGTCTTGGGCTAAGTGAAGGTGTTGGCAGAAATGGTTCCTTCTCAATGTTCTGAGTAAAGAATGTATTTCTTTGCTCCTCTGGCTTATCATGGTTGCCTCATTCCTTGGCTTGTGACCTCTTCCTCCATTTTCAAAGCACATTAACCAATCTCTTCTTGTCACCACATTGCCTTGCTCTTGATTCTGATCCCCTGCCTCCCTTTTATAAGGACACTTGTGATTACACTGGGCCCACCTGGATAACCCAGTGTTATATCCCAGTATCAAGATATGTTAAATCATATCTGCAAGGTACCTTTTATCATGTAAGGTAACATATTAACAGGTTCTGAGATTAGGGCATAGAAATATGTGAGGTTGGGGAAAAGCATGTCAACAATACCTTAGGAGACTGTTGGTGTCTGACTGGGGGTGGGGGTGGGTGAGGAGGAAAGCCCCCATTCAGACATGGAGACAGGGCCGGTGCCTGACTGGGGGTTGGGATAGAGGAAGAGCAGGTCCCATCCAGAAAAGGCAACAGGCCTGGTGCCTGATTGGGTTTTGGAAGGAAAAAGCCCCAGCAGACATTGGAAAGGGCTGGTTCTTACTGAATGTTGTGGAGAAGGAAACCTCCCATCCAGACATGAGGATAGGTCTAGTGCATGATTTGATGTGGGTGAGGAAAAAGCCTCCCATCCAGACACAGGGACAGGGCTGGTGTTTGATTTGGTGTCGGTGAGGAAAGAACCTCCCATCCAGACATAGGGTGCTGCTGAAGATTGGTGAAAGTAAACAGGATGGGACCCCATGTAGAAAAGCAGGTCTGGACAGGAGGTAAGAGTTCAGTGTAAAGAAATCTTTTCACTTTGAAAATTTTCGAACATATACAAAAGCACAGTGAATAGTGTAATGAACCCTATGTACTCATTATAATTCAAGAAATTGTTAATACATGTCCAATAACTTTTTGTCTATAACTCCTCCATTACCACTCCTTTGCTGCATTATTTTAAAGGAGATTCAATATATAATTTACACATAAGGAAGAGTGCTTAAGAGACAAAGACACTTTAAAAATGCAACCTCAATGTTACTACATTAAAATAATAGATTTGTACCTCAGTCTTGATAAGTATAGACAAAGCCCTGGGAGTGGGGACCCTCAGAACCCAAATCATGATTTCCTGTTGACCTGCCTCTTTATGTTTTGAAGTTTGAATCCCAGAAAGGCAGCTATCCCAGATAGCCAATACAGCCACTACTTCATTACATTCAACCCAATATAAAACAAAGTCCATTGCCCTAAATATGCCCCTAAGTGATCAACACTTGTCCAATCAATAGAAGTCAAACTAACTCCTTTCAATATCTATAAAAATTGTTTGCCATCCTTATCACCACAAAGCTACTTCCATTGTAGTTTCCTTTTCTGCAGGAAAATTTTGGTTTCCTGAATAAAATGCTGTAGTGTGCAAACACAACTCTGATTTTTCTTTTACAGTCTCATCATTCATGTTTCCACCATCCCACAGTTATCTTTGTGGTTGGACTGTTTGCTCAGGAACCAAAGGTGGTCCACAAGTACAGAAGAACCATGTGGCCCCTGCATTCTGGGCATGTATGTTCAGCTGTGAGCATTTGAGGGGCTTTTGGGAGACTGGGGATGTGGGCAGTAGGGATTGGAGTGCCTGGCAGTGACTATATACTGCAGTGAATGATGGGGGTATGGGGACCATGTCTTCACTGAACAATTGTGTGGTCTTGTTGGGGCTGTTGACCTTCCTGAGTTTCCTTGTAGCAGCTGGAAAATGAGAGGGTGAAGGTCATGAAGAGCATCCAGTGGAGATGGAGAGGCAGCATGGCTGCTGGCTGCATACCCTCTTGTTCCCCTGAGGCAGCTGCTTCCTCCCTTGGCATGGAGGGCCCACCTGGGTCTCCCCATGGCCAGTTTTCATGCCTTATAAACCCTGCCTTCCATGACCAAATTGGCCTGGAGTCTTGGCAACAACTAAGGTGATTTTCACCAGGAAACTGAGGCCAGGGACATGGTCTGCAATTGCCAAAGCCAAATCTGCTACCTTCGGCAGTTTCTCAACACACAACAGCTGCCTTTACAGCAATGCCTCTTCACTTGCCTCTTCTGTGGCCTGCTTCTCCTGAGGAAGAGTGGGTAGCATGGCATGAGGACAAATTTCATTCTGACCCCTGTTTCTGAGGAAAAGTATCTGTTCCACAGGCAATTGAAGAATAGTTCACAAACCTCTTGGATCCCAATCAAATTTACATTTTACAAAGATTGTAGCCAAGTATGATAGGAGAAGTTTTTCGTGCTCGGAGGCTGATGTGCTGATTTCTCCAGGGCATAATTAAAAAGAAAGTGGAGGGGCCCTGGGGAGTCTGAACAGTACAGCCTCAGAAGGCCACCTGGCCAGGCTCCTGATCCATTAAAAAGTTGGTTGGTTTTGGCTCATTAGCCAGCAGTGAGCAGGGGTGGGTCCAGAGGCCTGGGGCACTATGCCTGATGCCCTCACCCTAGTGTAGTGTAGAAATTTGTGAAGTCAATTAATGCTTTCAAATTCACCAAGGAGCTCATCTGGAGGATTCAATTTCTACAAAAATTAGGTCTCCGGAGAGCTTAGTTGTCTGAGTTTGGAGAGAATTGACAAGGAGAGTGTTAATCATGAGTCTCATGAGCTGAGGTGTCCTTATTTTAAAATCTGACTCAGAGAAGGGGGCTGAGGCATATTAGACATTTAGACTCTAAATGCCTGGTCTTTGTGGCATTTTCCTGCAAAGAGCTAACTGTCCCACTCAGTCTTGGCAGGGTCTGCAACTTTTCCATAACACACTTTGAAGTCTACTAATTTCTATCACACAGCTATGACATTAATCACCCACAAGCCACAGATCACAGATGAGATGTCATGCTTCCCTCTGCCCCTGAGGGCTCTGTCTAGTTCCTGAACATATTCAAGTCTCCTAAAGGGCTGACTAGACCTTCTCTGCCTTTGAACTTAACCCCCATTTTGTGGTGCATTCATTTTCACCCATTTCTGCATTTTAACACTCTCTAGACTTTAAAAGGATTAGATTATTTTGGTATGTAGATGTTTATTGAAAAATAATATACACATGTATAGCGTCCAAACAATTAAGTGTATAATTTGATGAATTTTCAGGAATGGAATACACTGCTGATCAAGAAATAGGTACCTCAGAAGTCACTGATTCTCCATCCACCTACAGCCCCTGGTCCTGACTACAGTCTCTAACACTTAAGACCAGAGAGTAGTTTTGCTTTTTTTTTTTGTTTGTTTTTTGTTTTAATTTTCATATAAATGGAAACCCATGGCATGTGCTCTTTTATGTCTGGCTTTTGTTCACTCAACATGTTTGATAAAGAGTACCTGTTACTGAAGATAATAAGTGTCAATATATGACAAAGGTTAAATTATCACAGATCTAAATGACAGAGCAGGGTTTGAACCCAAAGTGTCTGGTCCCTGAAGTCTACACTGCTGTGCTATACTCTCTCTTCTTGAGACAGCCATTCCAAGTGCAGCAAGAGATTAAAATAGCACAAATGTGCACAGCACTTCATACTTTGCAAAGTGATCTTCATGTACATTATATCATTTCAGCCAAAGGATATAGACACTATTGTTTTATTCCCATTTTATAGATCAGGCAAACTGAGGTTCACTAGAGATTAATGACCTTCACAGTTATGAAGGGATGGACAGTAATAAGGGGAGAAAATGATCTTTTGTCAAGTGCCTTCCACATGCCAGACTCTTGCAAATACACAGAATTTAATTCTCACAGCAGGTCTGCACATCTGCAAACACTGCATAAAGAAGGGTAAGTAGGAAGTCCTATTTCCATCCAAACACATAATCAAGAAGTGAGTGGGAAGTGTTGTCTCCATCACTGGGACCAAGAAGTAGCAGCCTGGTGGTTAATATCTGGTGTGGCAGCTGAAGCTGAGTAGCCAGTGCTGCTTCCAGCTGGCAGGGGTAGCCATGGTGGTGTCCAAAGTGCTGATGAATGGCTGGGCCATTTCTCTCTGTCCTCCTGACCAGGGAATAAAATTTGTGCTTTCCTTTCACCATTAAAAATGGAATTTCAAGCAAATATTAAAAACACATAAAGAGAAATTCTGGGGTTCTGCTTGCAGTTAATCATTCAGATTAACCCTTCACCTGGGAAACCTAGAAAAGCTGGAAAACAACAAAACCCAATCTGTTTAAAGGCACTAAGAACTGGCAAGAGAGAGAATACTTCAAGGTTGAGAGCCAAGAGACAGAGAGGCCTACAAAGGTAACCCTTCATTTTGGGGCTATTTATACCACTGAAGTACCTGCTGTTACTGGTGGAGGCAGCTGAAAAGCTTAACATTGCATTGGGGAATTATTTGAAGGAATGATCGGAATGTAGTATGACGCTTCTAGAGGAAGCTCTAGAAGGGATTTGTTTGTTGTTTTCACTACTCACAGCCACATGGTAATGTTAGTTTTCTAGAATAATGTGAATCAAAGTTCGAAGCCAGCACTTATCCATTCCAGTTTCATGATTCAAAGTTGACATAGGTTTATGGAATGGCTGGGTCTTCTGGTTCAGGCTCATTCTTAGGTTACAGTGCTTTGGCTTCCCTCCCAAGTAGGGCATGGAGCTTACCAGTCTTCTCCTGTTCCTGGAGAGAGGGTGTCTGGGCAGAAGGACATGTGGGTTCCCTGGAAGTAAGGCATCTGGGCAGAGGGCAAGTGTGAGCTCCCTGGATAGAGGGCCAAGGTAGAGGGACTTGTGAGCCCCAGGGAAGGAATGGTTCAGGCAGAATGATCTCTAAGCTCCCTGGAGGGAGAGCATCCTGGAGGAGGGACATGTGAGTTCCCTAGAGTAATGGTGTCTGGTGGAGGGATAATCAAGTCCCCATGAAGTAGAGTGTCAGCCAGAGAGATATGTGAGCTTCTTTGATGGAAGGGGTCCAGGCAGAGGGACATGTAAGCTCCCCCAGAGCACTCTATGTCTTTTTGGCTCCATTTCTGAGGGGTTTTCTCAGGGTTCTGATGAGGCTTTATTCTCTTCTTGCCTTTCTTTCTCTCTAGGCAGCCTCATTATGTTACTGACTTTGAGTATTTTCTGTATTTCTATTTCTAGATTAACTCTCACTCTAGATCTCTAGGTCCAGATATTGAATTATCTACTGGACATTTTCAAATCCGCCCAAACCTTTCTCTTGGTTCTGTCTGGATGGATGCTGCCCCCATCCTCATGGGAGGTGGTCCTTATCTTCAACTTCCTTTTCCCTTTCTCAATGAATCAACAATTGTGTGGTTCTAACTCCTGGACATCTCTTTAAATCCATTTGATTATTGTATCCTTACTTTCTTTGACAAGTCTGAGGCATCATAATCCTTCCCTGGGTTTCTACACCAGCTTCCTAGTTGAGTTTTGCTTTTGCTCTTGGGCTCCTACATGCAGTGTCCCTCTGAGTCTGGAACAATCTTGTAAAGACACAAATATGATTTTATGACCTTCACACTCAAGTCCTTTCATGGCTTCCCAGTGCACTTGTAATGAAAGTCCAAGTACCTCACCTGGGCCCGCAAGTCCCCTCTATCAGGTCCCTCATGGCCTCTGCATGGCCCACCTCAGCTCAGGAGATGTTAGACTTCCTCCTGTCCTCAGTTTGTGCAACCCACCCAGGAACCCCAAGCAGAATTGGGTGCTATCCATTGTTTCTAATTTTCTCTTCCTCCCGCCATTCCTAAGTGGCCTTAACTGGATGTGTCAACCTGCCTTTTCTCTCCTTGTTACCATGAGAGCCTATTCCTTTTGGACTATGCTCTACACTTGTCCCTGGTCTCCTGACACTGATCTGACCTTCTTGCATTACACCTACCAGTCCTCAGAGGTGACATGATTAAATCTCCATCACTGAACTTGAGTTCTGCTGTCATTTTACCCTCTACCTTCCCCATATGTGACCCTCTTCCTTTCCCTAACCTGACCCTCTTCACACCACCTACCTGATACTGTGCCCTCCACTCACTTGACTCTGTCCTCCCTTTATCTGACCTACTGTTCTCCCCTTACCTAACCCTCTGCTGTCCCATTGCCTGACTTACTGCTCTCCTGTCCATCCCTCAGCCAACACCTCTGGCTTTATGAGTACTTGGCATCAGAGGACAGAGCCTGGGCTGCATGAAAAATAGACACACATGGAGCCACCCATACTCATTGCTGAGCTGTTGATGTTTCCCAGCTTCTAGCGTAGCCCCAGGCATCAATGGGAGAAAGTCTTGGCAGGTTGTAGAAGTATGGCTGTCCATCTGACCATCTATGTCTTGCTGCCTGTAGCTGGTCCTGCAGAAAAATCTCCATAGACTCCAGGCACTGGCCAACAGGGTGGTCAATATTCTGTACTTATGCAAAACCAGTCAGACAGCTGGTGGCCAGAAGGGTCAGTGAGGCCAGTGGTGGATGGTCTAGTGCATGCTCAGATGGTTCAAGAACCTTCTTACCCTGATGGATATTTACTTTGTCTCTCAGGCCATGTCCCTATTCTCTTCCTGGCTGCAGGGCCGTGGCCTTGCCATCTCTTGCCTCAGACTCATTTCCCAGGCTGTTTCTCTTTTTCCCTCCCTCTGAGTATCTGAAGTTCCTGCAGCATAATGGCCACCAGCTCCCTCCTGTGCAGAGTTCAGGAAGTTTTGTCAAGTACCTTAATTTCTGTCAGTGCAGTTTGAACAAATTTATTTGCCATCTGGTGGAGAGAATTCTCTCTTGGGCCCCAGGAGAGAAGACTTTGTAAGCCATGCTGAGGTGGGTTGTGCAGGCACTGTAGGTCAGTTAGGGTCTTCTATTGTTTGAGGTCTACCTCTGTCTCTTGAAAGCCTTTGGGCATCTCCCCTCTGACTTGCATTCTTCCCCACCCTGCCTCTCTGCCAGACTGATGGCCCAGGTGCTTCTTTCTATAACACTTTATCTGCACATCAACCTGCTGAGAAGGGCCCACACTCTACAGCTGTCATTTTGAAATACTTAATTTTTATTTTTATATCTTGAATTTTTATTTTTATCAAGGGAATCAGCAATTTCATGAGCTTTGAGCCCCACAAATTATGTAGCCAGCCTGTGTACATTTTTGATTTATTGAAATTGTTCTATTAACTAAAGTAATACATGTTCATTTTAGAATATGTAGAAATTACAGACAAAACACATGAAGAAAATGAAAATTCATCTAACATTCTGTGTTCTAGAAATGAAACTTTTTATCATTATGTTTTATATCTACTGAGCATTTTCCTTTGCAGAGATGCACAGATGAGAGGAAGAGAATGACCTGTACAGAATGCATCACAATGTGCTTTCTATTGTTTTATTGTGTTTCACTTAATTATTTGTTCATATTGGCTTGTGTTTTCTTTACTCATTTATACCACTGTTTTTAATGATGGCTTCTTGTTACATTGTTTACATGTCCCAAAATTTATTTAATCTACTCTCCTTGAATATTGGCTGATTTCCTGAGGATGGACATCCTGCCAGAGAGAGAAAGGTCTTTATGGTGGCCATAGGACCCTTTCCTAGAGGGAAGTTTCTGGGTCACAGGTCATGAACATTTTTAAGGATTTTGATTAAAATGTTGCATTTCTCTATTTATGACAACATGAGCTTGGAACAATCCCAGTATTCCACCCAAATGTCTATATGAGCAGAACAGAACTATCCTTCTGTGGGGCCGTGGACTTTGGCATGCTGCAGCCATAGAGCTCAGGCCTCCCTGAGGATGTCCATGGCATCTCAAGCCAGCTTGAGGAAGCCCATTGGCCCTCCTGGGGTTGTCTGGGGAGGACCCTGCACCTTTGTGGCAGATGAGAGCTCTGATATGCCTGAAGACTTATGAGTGCTAATTGGTATCATTCCAGGATGTAGCAGGGCTGGGTTGTATCCACCATCTGTTTGTGAGCAGACTACACACACCCTATTGTCAAGACTGCTGGCACTGTGTTGCTATAGCAGAGGTGACCACAAATTGCACTGTTCCCTCTGCAGCTGTGGCCCCTTCTCCTTTCCTGTTGGAACCTCCCTCTATGTGAGGATCTGTTATAATCTGGAGGACTCCAGTCTACAGGGACAACAAAAGCACCAGTCACCAACCCTTCTCCGGTACCTGAATGCTATGGACACATTTTTGCTAGCTTCACATTTCATTAAAGCAACTGAGTTGGCCAAAATGAAGAGTAATAATGCGAGGGAAATCTGATATAAAGTTGGGGATTTGCATTAAAAGACTTAACTTCTTAATCCTCAAAAATTCTAAAGGAAATTTGCAACATTCATGGACCCTTTGCTGTGCTCTTGATCCTAAGGTCCAGCAGGGAAAAAGTCCTCCAAGTCTCCTGCAGGTCAGAAATATTTGCCAGTCTGATCCAGGTTGTGCAACATGAGCAGCAGGGGCTTATGTTTGGGGACAAGTGGGGCCTATTGGAAGCCTCCATGATCTGCAGACAGCTTGACTGTTGTACTGCCCTGGGTCCTACAACTATGTGCCAAGTCCCCAAGATGGAGTAGAACCAGATGCAGGGGTCCAACTGCCAGAGCATGGAGGTCTCACTGTAGGAATGCTCCCTGGGAGACTGCAGGCTGTGTGAGAAGTTAAGTGGCGGTGAAGATCTGCTCAGATAGGTCAGCAGGGGACCACACAGCCCATTCTCTGTCAGGGTCTGTGTCCATGATGCCAGCCATTCTGAAGCAGCTACCAGGTCAGGAGAGAGGGCTCTTGGCCCAAGGTCAGTATGGGGTCCAATCTGGGTGCATGTCTTATCCAGAATGTTATGAGTCCTTCTCCCTCTCTGGACCTTGGCGTTTCCACTGTCTGCAAGAGGAGCAGGAGAAAGGCTTTTCTCTCTGAACTGCTGTAACATGCACCTCTCCCATTTGCCTGATTCTCAGACTGGAACCCCATCATACTTATGGAAATGTTTTTCTCCGGATTTCTCAACTTGGTCCCCAAACTCATGCTTTTGCTTGTCACCACCCCCTTACATGCATACCCACACCTTCCTCAGGGCCCCCCAGGGAATTCCCAAGGGGTCCTTTGCACACTCCAGCTGTGTAAAACCAGAATGTCATCACTCTGAAAATTGCCTGCCTGGTTCTGGTATGAAAGGTGACCCTGACCTGACTCTCCACATTGAGGTCATGGTCCCAGCAGGTGGGACTCTTAAGCACTGGGTGCCAAGTGTCCAAGCCTGTACTGAGACCAGGCTGCAGCCCCTGAGCCAGCACTGACACAGGTGCAGCAGGTTAGGCGCAGAGGTCTGGTCTCTCCTGTGCCCCCAGGTTGGATGGTCTGAGGAATCCAGCCAGGAGGCAGAGGCAAGCCTTGTGCTGGAACCCAGGAGCTAGTGAATCTGGACAACTCCATCTTGAGGTGTGAATTGTGCAAGGAGGGGGCAGGCAAATGTTTTCTACAAACAGCTCAAGTGTGACCTGACTGTTCAGTTGTCAAGCATCCACTTAGGAGGGGACATTGGGGGCAAGGTGCATAAATTGTGTGGTGCCAAGTGCAAACCATAATGTAAACTGTAAACCATGCTCAGTAGCAATGCTTCAATATGTATTCAATTGTAACAAATGTACCACTCTAATGAAAGATGCTCTTTAAGGGTGAAAATGTGGAAGAGGGAGAGGGTGGGTTTATAGGAATCCCCTATATTTTTTGTTGTAACTTTTATGTAATCTAAAGATTCTTTAAAAATAAAAAAGGTTGTTGTGGCCTTCTGGGCCACAGATGCCAGCATCTTCACTTGCATATTCATTGTGAACCTCCTGGGGATATGTAAACTTCTGCTGCACATGAAGGTGGTGTGTTCAGGTAGGGATGCTGCAGCTTGGCATGTTTCCAAGGTCTAGATTTTCTTATATTAGATTGGGGGTAATGTTATTTTGCCATTCTCATTAGCTTGAATGGGACCCTATCTCCCCTGTAAATGGGGATTAAGGTGATTTCCATGGTCCAGGACAGCCCAAGGAGCA
>JAQZBX010105065.1:0-10890 GCA_029593785.1 Cabassous unicinctus
GGGGCTCTACTGGTTGAGCCACACCCGCTTCCTGCCGTGAGGGCTTGCTGCATCAGCCCACTAGGCTGCGCGGGCCGGTCTGCCCTCACAAGGAGGCCCCGGGAAGCGAACCCGGGGCCTCCCATATGGTAAACGGGGGCTCTATCGACTGAGCCACTCCCGCTTGAGGAAGCTCTTTTGCACCACTAGAACTACCTGAGAGTACAATGAATTATGATGGTTCTCCTCCAAGAAAGTGAACCATTATTGGGGGCATCCAAAGAAACTCCTAGATGATTATCGTGTAAGTGGAGAGATAGTTCAGTGTACCACTGAAGTCTTCCATCTCTAGGATGCTGTTAATCAATGATTAACATGATGTGAGAAAAAAATCTATAGACAATAATGCTAATGACATATTGGTGAAGAGTGAAGGAAAAATAAAAATTTGATTTGCTGGTTAAAATTAGTATTTGTTCGAATTACTTTTTGGGACACCTTAACATTTCTTCTAACTTCCATATAACCTTGTTACAATTTCATATACAGGTAGCTGTAGGTTATATTTGATCACAATGGGAAATTATATTCAGTCATTATAGTTCATTGATTATTAGTGAATCTTCAGCCCACTTTAAAAATGCTAGGGGGAACAATGGTCAAAAATGAAGATCCTAGTAATTTGGCTAGTAATCAGGACTAAACTTCTGATAGTTTGGAATAGAGTGCATTTGAATCCATTCTAATTATTCACACCTTTTGGCTACTTGTAAAACAGCCGTAAATATTTCACTGGGTCAATATTTCATTTTTATTTGCTGTGCTATTAAATCTAGTCTCATGAGTTGATTGCTGTGGGAAAATTGAATTATTTTTCATAATTATTGAGAAGGGATTCTACCAGGAAGATTGGTTTAGGTTTTTTGAAAAGGAATAGGAGAGAGTAGAATTAGGTTTAGGAAAGGGATCGTTACAGTAGAAGTGGCAATATTTGGTTTTGGACTGAGTAAAGAGCAAGAGAATGATAAATTAGTAATGTACTTGTGCTCAATGGCTTGAAGACCAGGTAGGCATTTCCTGGGCATTTTCTGGGAGATGTAAAGCCCAGGAGGATTTGACTGAAATATAATCCAAAAGGGCTGGTCCAAGAAAACTTCTGGAGTTCTGTGGCAAATGGAAGGAGTTAATAGTCCTTTCATACCCGGAGAGAGGAAAAGTGAGTAAAGTAACAAAGTGTTTTTTAAAATGACAAAGTATAAAATGGTCCTTGAATAATGTTGTTCCTCATTGTTATTGTGCAGAAATGCACTTTAGCTGGACGTTTTCCTTTGTAGCCCTAACAGTAGCAAACATTTCTTTTCTGTCCTCCAGTGTTTTACATTGAAGATTGACCTTCTGTTTAATGCTAGTTTGGAGAGTGACTGGGAGAATTTTTTCTTCTTCTTTGGGGCTTGAAATATAATTTTTTATGATTCACTGAGTGATCACAGTGTGTAAAAACTTACATAAATTATCTCTGTTTCTCAGACCCCTCTCTGTGGAGTAGGCACTACTGTTCTCATTTTATAAATGAGGAAATTGAGGGGACAGAAAGTAACTCATAGCTGGTAACCAGATTTGAACTCATGTCCTCGTATCTCTAAAATCTATGAGCTCTTCACTACCCAAAGGTTCTAGATCCCATCTGGTCCCTCCATTTTTAGCTTTTTTCTTCTTAATTTCACTCTGGGTTAGAGAAGTGAGCCTATTCCTTTCCTTTAACTCTGTCCAAGTTTTCAAGTAGATAATCTAAATGTTATTTGAAACAGTCCAATTAAGAATAAAAATATCTGTCCTTCCCTAGCCCTGCAGACTTAAAATAGATCTGCTGTCTTCTAAACAGTCATTTCTTTTATTTTTCACTCGCCCCTTCTCTTCATAGGGCTCGTTCCTCTACTCACGTTTTTCTATCAATTACTTTCCACCTTCTTCCCGTGGGGTTATTTTTACCAAAGTTAATTAACACAGGGGTCCTAAGTAGTTATGTTTCCTTGTTTGTTTGTTTTTTCCAGTTGCAGCATAGGGACAGGCAAAGGAAGATGTGATTGTAGAGCAAATGTTTTAAAATTAGAAAGGCAATAGCATGAATAAAGAATAGACTGTCTGGCATAAATGGATCGTCTTCAGCTTTTCATTTTCCTATCATCCAGGGTTTACAAAGATTTCTATTCCTTCAATGGAAAAATGTTTGGGGGCAATGTAGGATGTTTGTTTCCTTCCCAATCAGTACATATACTAATTCAAAGTTGATCTTGAGTTGGATGAATTCCAACAACAACAACAGAACACTTTGATAAGCAAAATTAGCTTGGGAAATAAGTATGTGTGCTTAGAGTAATAGGCAGAGTAGGGGCAGATAATGGGACCTTGTGTAATAAATCCCCATTTAAGAAATTCTGTGCTTTATTCTATTATAGTTTAACTTAGTTTCTAGCTTTAAACTGCTCCTTTTCCCAAATGGAAGCTAAGTGTGTACTTTTCAGGTTATAGAAAAAGAGAAAATTTAAAAAATGACTTAGCTGTGCTTCCCACTTTTTGTTAAAATCCCTTTGTCCTTGAAATCCACGTGTGGCTGCCTATCAATAATTTACATAGCCCAAAGTTGCAGTTAGCTTTTCCCAGGGGAGGAGATCTTTGCAAGGTCACGCAAGGCTGCCTTTTGTTTTCCTTTAAGAGTTTACTAAAGCTTGGAGATAAATATTCCCAGAGTATGAAGAAAATGTATGAACTAAAACAAGTGATCAGCTATATCTCAAATTATATATTGCTATAGTTTCAGAGCCCCAAACTGAATAATGCAACTTTTTAACAATTAAAAGAAATATTTTTGACAAAACGATTGTGACTATTGAGCTCAAGAGTCCATCTCGCAGAGCACACCTCCGTTCTACTAGCTAAGAAGCCTTGGCCATTCTGTTATTTCTGCAGCATGCACTGGTGTCTGCTCACGTAGATGCGTTGCACTCTAAGCGCTGGTGTGCAAACCACACCTGCGTGGTCTGTGGCCTTCCTAGACAGTCAGGGATTATGGTGGCCGCTCCAATCCAGAAATATTTGGAAATAAAAGCAGAACACATTGGCAGATTCTTGGGCTGGTGATTCAACTGGAATGACCTTTAGCTTTGCTTTTCCCATTTCCTTCTTCTTGCTGAGTTTTCTGAAAATTTATTTGTTGAATGAACATTTAGCAAATTTAAAAAATACTCTGATTTACCAGAAACCACTTTGATGCATACAATTTCCAGCCATTCGGGACTCTGTTTAAATGTTACCTGGGCACTTCACCATTCCTGAACACTCTATGAATCAGCCATTCCCACCAGCAATGCCTAACCTAGACCCCACTTTAGTTTTCTCCATGCTCTTACCCTCATGTGACATTGTTATAGTTTTTTCCTGTCTCCTGGCTAGAATGTGAGTCCCTCAAGCAGATACTTGTTCAATTCTGTAGCTCTAGATCCTAGAAGTGTGTATGGCATGTGGTAGGACTTCCATCAATACTTATTGAATGAATGAAAAAATAATTCATATTTTAAAATAATTCATATTGAATATTTTTGTGATTTTGAGTTTATTGGCTGTCATTTTATCATAGTAGTATTAAAGAAATGCTTATGTTGATGAATGCTAAGAGATGTAGTTTAGTTTAATTTTTATTCAAAAAAGTATTCTTCAATTCCCACTTATCAAAATAGCAGATTTTCATGATTTTATATGATTATATATGATTTCATATATATGATTTTCATGATTTAATATGAATTTATATGATTATATATGATTTCTTTAGAATCATTTCTATAATGTTTTCTGTATTGACAATCTTTTAGTGTTTTTAGCATTTTTTTCCAATTTCTCAAGAAGTATATCAACTTTAGCTTGCTATTGATGGCAATTAGTAACCAAAATATAAGTAATGCAGTTGCCCTGGTCACTTGCTGGTTTAACCTTAACTAATTCATTGTTAATATTTTTAGAAATTTCCTCTTTGTTTCTTTCTTCACAATTTCATTTTTGGTTAATGGTTATCAAAGTTGAGGTACTAGTCATTCAATCTCTTCTGGATTTCTGTACTATTTTCTTTGTTATTATGAATGATTTTATCATTTTGCTTTCTGTAAAGGGCTACCAAGGTAACACAACAGCTTTCAGTTACAAATCAAAATTTAATATATATAAAATTTTAACATTTGGTAAAGTTTACTGCAAATTGTGTTACCTCAGATGCTTTCAACAGCCATGCAAGATTTTGTTGGAGTTGAAATGTTGTTCTAATTTGGTTTAATTTTGGCTTTAGTTAATTTTAATTTTACCATAATTGTTTCACTCCAACTATTTCTTATTCCATTTTAAGTGAATGTCAATTTCATGAATGGTTCACATTCCAGATACTGAGTTCTCAAATTTTGAATCACATATTTCATTTCGTTTGAACAAACCAGTTATCAAATCTGCAAAATAAAGCAATGGACTGGATTGAAAAACTGTTTGAAAAGAGGAACTCTTACTATTACTTCATAATGCTCAAGAAGTTTTCATTTCCAAAAATATTGGCTCAGAGTCCAGAGAAACTTGAAATAAACCGAGGTGGAATGGCTGAGTTTAAAACTAAAATAAACAAAAACTCTCTCTAGTTAAATTAAAAGTTAGAGAAAAAAATCTTCAAAGGATATTACCTCAAATGAAGGCAATAAAATTTTCTAAAAATATTTAGTGAAATGAACAAAAACAAATTTTTGGTGACTCAAGAATTTTGGTTGAATGGGTTTTCAGTACATTAACAATCTACAGCTTGTTCAGCATCCTGTTTTTCGGTGGGACATCTGCATTAGTTTATGATATTAGTAAGCATTAGGATTTTCATACTAAGAAATGGCTTATTGCTCTTGTCTACTTGGAGTTTTTATAATAAATGTTAAGGATTTTTTCCAGTTTAATTATTTGATCATTACTTAAATATTTTATTCTATTGTTTCAAAATAATTTTGAGGGATCTTGATAGATTGCTCGTGGTAATTTGAATTGCTACCGCTTTTTGGAAAGTAATCTGGAAATATTTAAAATTTAAATCTACATTTCCTTTAACCCAGAAAGTCTACTTTGAGGAGCTATCCTACAGAAATAAAATCATCAATATATAAGGACATATTTTTAAAAATGTTTCTTACATTTTTAAATTGGAAAAATCTGAAAGCAACTGAATTCCATCAACAGGGGAAAGGTTGAGTCAATTATGGTACAGCCATCGAAAGAGATGCTATGGTGCTATTGAAAAATAATTCATTAACTCTGTATGTATAGACCCTGAGAGAGTCCCCAATGTATTGAGTAAAAAAAAAAATTAAGTTGCAGAATAATGTATGTAATTTAATGCCATATTTTAAAAACGAAACCCTGCATATGTATGTGTAGCATGATAAAAGATTTGGAAGGATATCCCTCAAATTGTTAATGGCTGAAGTGAAGAATACCAAGAGGATAGGAAGGGGGTTGGGATTGTATATCTTTGTGTTTAACTTGTTAAAACAAGCATTTATTATTCCTGTAATTTACTTCTGTTTTCATAAAGTAAAATGTTCTTGGTAGTAGGAATTATGCTAGTGAAGATTTACAGGTTCTTTTTTGTGAAATGTTTCATAGAATACATGCAGAGTCTCATACCACACAAATGATTATGATTAAAACATAGGGAGATCCAAATTACTTAGGTGATAAGAAATTCAAAGGCAGTGGTCAGAGTAGGTGAGGGAAGTGAGTTTTTATGTGTTAACTTGAGTTTTGAACTAAAATCATTGATGGTCTATTCAGTGGGGATTTCCTTTACAAGTCAAAGGTAAGAGACCTTAGAGAAAAAAGTGCTGGCTGGAGATGGAGATTTGGGTGTCACTGGTGCGGAGGGCTGGTTCCAGTCGAGAGTGTGGGCGTGCTTTCCAAGGAGAGGAGCTCTACCTGTGTGGTCCTCCTCCCCAGGCCACAGTGCTGAGCTGGCTGGGGTGTGTCTCATGGGCCTGGAGAGGAGATGGCAGCACCTCGGACCTGCGACACTGGTGCATGTAGCTGGAGACCAATTTTCAAGTCACAGAAGAAGAAAGAGTGCAGAAGGCTAGAGAAATGTGACCTGTATGACTCCTTAGTACCTCCAGCCCCACCTGCTTTATCACGAAACTCAGAGAAGAACCAACAAGTTTGGAAAGCCAGAGAAGAGAAGAGTGGCAAACAGTGGACTGAAAAGGTAAATGGGATGGTTCTGTGAATAGATGCAGTTGCCAGGCAGGCTGGATTCATTTAAAGACTCATGAGACAATGTATGAGAGAGAGAGAGAGAGAAATCAAGGGGTCAAGGAATGAGGCTTTAAGGTCCCCAACATTAGGAGAGGAGAAAAAAAAAAAAAGTCAGCAAAGGAAGACAGAAAGAACAATGAGAAGGTTGCCATGCTGTCCTAGAAGTACTAAAGTACTGGAAAATATTTTGTAAAAGATGTGATCAAGGGGAACTGGGAAATTGAAAATAAGAGGAAAGTCATTGGTTTGAAAAGGTCATTGCTGACCGCAATGGTGTTCATATAGATATGAGTTGAGAGTGCCTGTAGTGGGGTGGGGCCGGAAGAGAGCACTTTAGATTGGATCCGAGTTTTAAAGCTGGACCTTAGAAGTCATCTAGACTAGCACCTTCATTTGATAGCTGAGAAACTGAGGCCAGGAAAGATTTCAGTTTGCCCAAGTTCAAGATCTAAACAGTGAGAGTGGAGACCTGATCGTGTCTCCTAACTCCCGATCCAAATATGTTCTCACTTAACTAGGCTGTGCCTTCTGTATCTGAAGAACCAAGTTAGATAGATGGATGGATGGATGGTTTATTCATGCATTTATTTATTCAAGAAAAATCGAGCAACCTCCCCACTGAGTGCTAATTGCTAGAAATGCAAATGCTGTTTATAGTGTCTTTCTCCACTTCTTCTTGCCTGTTCTTTCCTTATTCTCCTCCAGGCAGATTTATAACCCCACCATTCTACCCAGATATCTTGAGTCAAGGTCACTAATTACCTTGATGTTGTCAAATCTAATGGTTACTTATCTGTTCTTATCTTTCTTGACATCTCAGCAGCATTCAAAACAATTGGCTACTCCCTCCTTCCTGACATCCATTTTATCTTGGCTTCTGTGACATCATTTTCTCTTGGATTCCTCTCACCTCACTGGAAGCTCCTTTTCTCTCTCCATTTCTGGCTCCTGCTCTTCAGTTTACCTTCTAAATATTGGAATTCCCAGCTTGATTCCAGCCATTGACTTTTCTCTAACTCCATGCCCTCTCTAGGTGATTGATTACATGTCAATGACCTCAAATGTACATCTGCTACTAAATTCAAAACATATATCTAAATTGCTTATTTGACATCTCTGTGTAAATGTCTAATAGGTATTTCAAATTTAACATGTCCTAAGCAGAACTTTTGACTTTCCCACTAACTCTGCCTTGTACCCTTCTTCTCCATTTAGGTAAATTCAATCAACAGGTGTCTTCTATGATGTACCATGCTCTGTTCTGGACACTGGAGATATAGCAGTGAACAAAGCAGACAAAAATCCCTGTCATTGAGTAGCTCACATTTCCAGTGGAGAGAGAATAATATCGTGAAAGCCAAGCAAATGGCTTGTTCCATCCAAAAAACCTTAGCCCCAGCCATCAGCTCTCACCTTGATTATTGCAATAGCCTAACTAGTTTGCCTGATCCTACCCTGCTGCAATCTTATCTCTCTATAAAAACCAGAGCAATCTGTATAAAACTCAAATGTAAACAAGAATTTTAAGTTGGACATCCTCCCCCAACAACTTAAAACCTTCTAGTAGCTTCCCAATGCTCTTTGAATATAATCCAGACTCATTCTCATGGCCCACAAGGATCTGCTTCATCTGGTCCTTCCTTCCACTTAGATCTTCAAAGCCTTGACTGCAGCCACACTGACTTTTCTTCTGTTTCTCTAATCTACCAAGTTGATCCCAGGCCCTTTGCACTTGCTGTTTATTCTACCTGGAACACTCTGATCTCAGAATTTGAAGGTTTGGCCATTTCTTGTTACTCAAAAATGTTTTGTTACTCAAAAATGTTAATTCAAATATAACTTCATCACTTTCCAGATTTCCCAATTTAATCTTCCCTTCCATCTCATCACACTCTTTCTCATCATAATATGTTATATTCTACTTGACACTTATCACGATGAGAAATTATTGTATTTATTTATTTATTTACTTCTCTGTATCTGTGCACTAAAATGCAATTCCATGAGAGCAGTGTGGTAGTCTGTCTTGTTGAGCACCATATTCCCAGTGCCTGACCCACAGAAGATGTCTGAAAATATTTGCTCTGTGAATCAATGAATAAATAAATGCATTGATGAATGAGGATATTGCCCTGCCTAACACATAATCATATAAACCTACTGAAGCTGAGCTTCACAGCTGAATTCTAGAGGTTTTCTTCTGGTGACTCCCAGTCCAAACAGGAATTCTCATCTTTGCTAGGATCACTTAAACGCTGGAATGTCATTCAAGTGCACAGTCCATGGCAACTCATTAAGGTTTCCTTTCCTGTCCTATTCTTTGACCCCTGGGCAACTCTCACTGTCTTTGCCATGCTCTTCCGTCCCCTTTCCCACCCACCCTCCCCATTCTGGATCTTTCAACATACCCCATCGCTCCCCTAGCATGTAGCACTACTCCTCTCCAGCTGCTTTACCCCAGTACCCACCAACATGAATTTAGTATCCTACTCCTCAGTGTGGGAGAAGCAGGGACGCTAAGTAGACAGCACCTAAATGCTCTGGTGGGGACAGGCACTGTTGTAAAACCTCACCTGTTAATTATTTTTGTCCCATCACAGTCCACTGGAGGAACTGGGCAAGTAAACTGTTAACTTGTGTTTGAGGTGGTAAGTGTTATGATTGTGTTTTCTCCAGGAAAGAGTAGAGAGGAGTCACATCTAAATCAGATGTGAGGTGGGCACTCCCAGAGGAAGCGCTAACGCTTACGTTAAAGCTCACTGCACTTACCACATGGCTCACCAACATTTATAAGGCGAGATATGCAACAGGCAGCATGCGAAGTCCTTTTCAAGTAGCTTGTTTAAACCTCATGCACTTCTAGGAGACTAGTATTGTTATTATCCCCATTTTACAGGTGAGGAAACTGAATTTAAGTAACTTGTTCCAGATTTCATATAGCCAATTGCTTTCATAGCTTTGAAAGCAAGTAGTCTTAACTCCAGTGTTATCATTACACTGTAAAACCACCTCTGACAGAAGACTTCAGTCTTCACATTGCTAGAAAGAAGCCATAAAGAAACTTAGACGTTCTTCAGGTGGAGGAGGAGGTAATAGGGTACTGTTTGCAGGGAACACAGCCAAGCATTCACTGGGACTGGAGCAGCAGATGTGGTGGGGAATAATGGGGGGCGTTTTATCAGTTTAAAAAAAGTTGCAAATCAGAAAGTGAATGTCAGTGTTTCTTGCCCTCACTTGAAGATTGTTCTGTATGGGCTTTATCTTGAATGCAGCTAAAAGCACCTTACATAGTTTGTCTGGAACAAGATCGCCAGGTTGCTGGAAAACAAGGGTATTCATTAAGAGTACTCACATGTCCCTAGCTGTGCTCATGGCGAAGGCCAGCGTTCGGAGCTCAGCCTGATGCTGTCTTCAGTTGTATGCTTTAGGAGTCAGGACCAGAGGATCTGCAGCCCATCACCCTGCCCAGCCTGCATTCTGAGCCTATAAAAAGGAATGGTGAGAACGTGGAGAGTTTGGAAAGGCGTGGTCAAGGGGACAGAGAGTAAAATACCGCTATGAGAGTTTCTCCCAGTCTTTTCCAGAATTTGTTAGGAGATGAAACAGACGTTAGTGCAAACTGCAGATTGACTCAGAACAAATTGGTCGAACTGGGGAAACACAAGTGGGTTTAAAAGATAGGTACTCCTCTAGAAAGCTCAAGCCAAGCACACGCCATCTGGGTTATTTAGGGTCATGGTCGTGCTCTATCCCCACCTTCCTTTACCCACCACTCCACCTTATGACTGGGTTATCCAGAGATAGGCTCTGCGTGAGATATTCCAATATCAGCACATTTTTTGTTGAAATAATAGAGAGTATTGTCATTAAATATTTAGAAACATTTTAAATCAGGGGTTCTTAACCTTTTTGATTCCACAGATCCCTTTGCCATTCAGGTGAAAACCACGGGCCCCTTACTAAGTCCACACTATACTGTGTATTATTTAATAAATATATCACACCCACACCAACACGTCCCCACAAGAATAATGTTTTTTTTGAATATCAATTCAAGCTCATGGACCCCTGGTTAAAAACCCCTGCTTTAAATCCTTATGGAAAAAATGCTGCATCTTTTATAGATGGCATTAGAGCATAGGGAAATAAATCACTTTTCCCAAAAACAGGAGTATGATGACTTCCAAATTGTCTAAAAGATACTTGGTCCAACAATTATTTTTGCTTAAAGTTGTCAACCTTGAAAATGATTTCAGAATTAACAACATTCCTGGGGTCTGCTAATGTATGCACAGAAAATATCTTAAAATAATTAAAATTATATGAAAAAATTTTAGAGTCTTCTTTTAAACATGATAGACACAATTGTTTGACCACTCATGGATACATAATAGGTTACAGCTCCAAATGAGCATTATTTGGGCCATAGTTTATGAATCTTTTTTCTTTCCCACAAGACCCAGGAAATGGTCTTTATTATTTAATCAGTTTAATAATTTGTCATTTAGTTATAGCAAATATGCATAAAACAATATGTCACTAGGTTTAGAAATTATTTCATTTTTCTCAAATCAGGTTATTAATTTCTTT
>JAQZBX010105066.1:0-10887 GCA_029593785.1 Cabassous unicinctus
CCATAGACATTTCAGCTGAACGTTCCATACCTTACTTTTTTCATCTGTAAAATAAGGAGTGCTCTATCAATTGCATAGTATTGTAGGTGGGATAAAATAGGCTAATACATGGGAACACAGAAAAGAGTGAGTGGCTGGTACAGAATAAGACCATGTGAATGTCTGCTGTTATTGCTATCCTTAGGTCACAGCTTACTGAACATGTGCTAACTAGGTGATTTTCCTGCTTAATAATTTCAAAGCACACAATTATCCCCTATTGTGGCAGTAATCATGGTTGATGGGAGATTTTTAGTCACAAATCTGTCTCCTCCAAATAGTCTGTAGCAACTTTGGAGTAAAGACCAGGTCTAACTCATCTTTGCATTTCCAGACAATATTACAGTGTCTCACACATACTGGGTACTTGATACACAATTGTTGAATCAACAAATGTATGGTGACTCCTCCAAAGGACACATCCATTATAGGTATCCAGGGAATGGGATTGTGTGATATGATTCCTAGAAGTTCCATCACTCAAAAGTGGAATCTGGGCCACTGTTATTTCATCTTACTGATCATGAGACCCAGGAAATGTTTTTGTGAATGTCCTTTTTCTTTGAGACCTCTGGAACAGGGTTATGACTGTCCTCACAAACAAGGACTGAGCTCAGGATGTCTGAGATCACATGTATGGGAGGTTTAAGAGTGCTCACAGGTAAAAATCTTTTGTTTTCTCCTCAAGTCAAACCTCCATATTTATTCTGGCAGCCACCTTCTGACATGACAGTGGATTGCAGATACATGAGGGACCCCAGTGGAGTGCATCTGAGCCTGGAGCACAACATAAGAACCTCAAATTGCCAACC
The DNA here is from genome assembly GCA_029593785.1 of Cabassous unicinctus. Taxonomy (NCBI): domain Eukaryota; kingdom Metazoa; phylum Chordata; class Mammalia; order Cingulata; family Chlamyphoridae; genus Cabassous; species Cabassous unicinctus. The sequence goes on from JAQZBX010105066.1 coordinate 852, forward strand.
TGAAAAGTTGTGAATGCAGTGAAAGTTGTTTTAAACCTCTACATTTGGGATTCACTTGCTATAAAGCAAAAAGATAACTAAAACAACTTTTTTGACTTGGCCCTGTTTCTCTACAAACATTGAGGGAACTTCTCCTAGTCATTTCATTTTCAAGAGCATCTGGCATAACATCTGATATGTAGACTTTATACACTGAAACTTTGTTCACTGAATGGATGAAGTAAAGATAGGTATTTATAGATGTGAATCTATGAATAAAATTATATGTGCAATAAGAATTTTTTTGTAATTTTTTTTAAGTAAATGAAACTCCATGTCAGAAGTGCCTGCTTACAAAATGTTAGAAAACCTAAGAGTATTTCTTCTTAGATGACCCTCAAATGCTTATGGTTCTGCAATTTTCTCCAGGATATAATGATGTACCAAGACACTGGATAAGAGGATTAACACACTCCTTTTCCAAACCAGTGAGATTTACCTGAAGCATTGGCTCTGCTGCTTCCATGCCCTGTTTGAGCATGGGCAGCTTGATAAGGCCAGGTGCACAATTAGTAGATTTGCCTCCCTAGGTTGACCACTGCCCTCTGAGTTGTTACCAACTACCCCAGGACAGTATCATGAGCAGGGCCCTGTCCTTTTCCAATATCTAGGAATCTCCTTTCCCACTCCAACCAACCATCCCCTCAGTCTGCACTTCATTCAGTGGGACCACTTCAATGAGCTGATTATGAAGCAATCCTGAAGAGCCAAACACTTTTGGCAGCTTCTGCTTTGAAGAGCCCAACTACCTTCTTGAATTAGGTTGGGAAAGAAAAAAAATAGGGGAAAATTTTGCATTCAATTTAAGTTTTAATAAATTAACTTGCCACACATTTTCAAATGTCCATGCAGAAAAAATTTCCTTGGTTCTCTTAAAAGTTGCAAGATGCAAAAAGAGAGGTTTCAATTTCATCATAATCTACAGGGAAGGATGCAAAGTGCAGATGGGGAGAGGAATAACTCCCCATCCATTTCTCGAGGTATTTCCACTCTCACACTTCCCATTGGAAGTCACTGCAAATACTACATAGTTCCTCACACCTCCAAACAAGCAGGAATAGCTTTGTGTCCTATTGTCTGCTGTAAAATTATATTCAAAACTGAAAACCAACAAAGAGGAAGATAAAAAACCAATAAAATGAAACAAATGAAATCATGTGTTTCATATATATAATGACATTCCAGAGTATTTTCAAAGATTTTACTTATACTGGTGTCACAGTAAAGAGAGGACCTTTAGTGAGGGAGACACTTGGAATGCTGCTAAAATAACACATATCCCTCCCTTTATAATGTTTTATGTGTGATATTTTCCCTGCTTATCATCTGCCTGTTCCACATAATTATGCTCTGTGAAGACAAAATCTTGTCTGTTTTGTTTTTCATTATATGTCTGGTACATATACTGTGGCTGGTACTTACAAATAACCCAAAAATGTTTGTTGAATAAATGAATTAATTAAGCAATTAATTAATATTTTGGGATTATCAACTTTGCATAGCTTATTTGTTTCATTTGTGAAAATAAGAATAAATAAATCGACACTATTCTAAATACAATTTAGAATTAATTAAAATGAGAAAAGAGGGAATGGGTGTAGCTCAGTGCCTGAGTGCCTGTTTCCCATGTATTAGGTCCCCATTTCAATGCCTAGTACCTCCTAAAATTAAAGAAGATAAGAGAGGAAAAGAGCTTGAATAAGAAAGTGATAGAAAAAATTAGATTATGCACAAGTCAAATGTGCTATCCTTATCTTTACTTTGGAGACAGATCTGTTTCTTCCACTCACACTGTGGGATGTATAAGTATTGAAAGCCTTTTGTCTGGCTATGTGTTTAAATGTACAATCATTCAAGCAAAAAAAATTCTGCTCCAGCTCAAGCATTATACCATAGAGGTTTTTAAAAAGTAAGTATACACAGAATATATTAAAACTGTATAATATGTACATTTTTGTTCTAATTTGGGGGAACAAGAGAGCCAGGGTGGCAATTTTAGCATTATGAAAAATTAGCAGATATTTAAATTGATAAAGAGGGGACATAATTTGTTACATTCTACTGTTATTGACTAAACATCCATGACTCAGACATTCACATTGCACATCTCCAGTTTTTCTAACAACTTTCTTGACATCAGATCACCCTAGAGCTCAGTGTTTAGTCCTCTTCTCTCTATTGATTCATCTCTCTCATTTGCCTCATTAAACACATGGCTGCTGTAGCAGATTACATCTGAGCTTACACCTCCAGTCATACCAGCTTCTCTGAGGTTCAGACTCATATATGTCATTATCTGCATAGCAGTTGTGTCCAAGCTACTTCCTCTATAAACTATGAATTATAATAATATATTCCTCATGTGGTTGTCATGCAGAGCAAATGCCTGAGAAAGGAAAAACAATTAGAAGAGTGCCTGGCCCCAGAATGAGTATCTACTCAAAGAGGGCTAACTTAGCATTATTGCTTGACATCTCCACATGTATCTCTAGTAGAAATACAAGGCTGTCATACAATAATTATTGGTTCCAATCTCCATTCCACTCTTATCAATGAATTTTTCAAGACTGAAATAGACATAGTTTGGCAGGTTCCTACCCAATCAGTTGTTCCAAATTTCCTTTGGGTGACCATTGAGCCAGTTTCAGTCAAATTATTTAGCAAAGTGTTATTACCATTCGGGCTGCTCATGCTAATACACTCAAACCAGAATATCTGGAAAAAAAAAACACCCATTGGATTTATTCTGCCCAATTTATAATGATGTAATTTCCTCCATTGTCTAGCCCACCAGTATCCTGCACTTTCCTTATCAGGGTCCTCTGCTTTAAACTGCCTGCTTTGAAAAAGTCTGTTTGAAGGTAATATAAAGAAATGTAATTGATTTTTCATTTTATATCTATGCTAAGTTTTCACATTATTTTCTATGGTCATTAATATTTTATGAGGAAACAGTCCCATCATCTGTGAATAATGACAGTTAAGTGTTTAGTTTCTTTTTTTAAAATTATTGTCTTATTGTGCTAAGTAGCACATGAAAAGGATCTTAAATTCCTTAACCATTAGGTAAAAGCAAATCAAAATCAGAATATGATATTCTTTCATGCCCAATAAAGTGGTTACTGTCTTAGTCCCCTAGTTGCTAAAACAAATACCACAAAATAGGTTGGCATAACAAAAGTAATTTATTTTCTCAGAATTTCAGTGACTAGAAGGCTTGCTTCCTGCCAGCATCAGTATCAACTTACTAGACAGCAACCTTTGTGGTTCCTTGGCTTTTAAGTCACATGACAATACACAGGTCTCTTTCCAGTTCCCTTTCCTTCTAGATCTGGCTGCACCCTGTGGTCTTTCTCTCTATCTGTCTTTTACTCTGCTTATGAATGACATCAGTAGTGTGGATTAAAATCCCACTTGATTCACTTGGGCCACAACATAACCTAAGTAAATTCATCAAAAGTTCCTATTTATAATGAGCCCACATCCACAGGAATGGACTAAGAAACTGTTTTTCTGGAGACTTAACTCCAAGCCATCACACATGCTTCGCTTGACAGACCAGTAATTTTACTGCCCTGAGGATATGGCCTTCATGCCTCAGTCAGAGATTAACTTGTTTCACCAGAGGGAACTGTAAAGGAATCCCCTGAAATAATTGATTCACACAAAACCACTAATTCCTTTAATGACTCACCCCCACTACCCCCCTTTGCTTCTAGACCTATAATTAGTCTGAAGTCTTAAAACACCTGAAAGGTGTGGTACAAAATGTAACCCAAGAGGAGGTGTGCTCTGCTCCAAAAGAACTGCATAATTTTTCCAATTTATATAGACAGAAATCAGGAGAATATATGTGGAAATGGATCTTAAGAGGTGATAATGGTGGAAGGGACGTAGAGTTGGGTAAGGCTGAATTTATTGATATAGGCCCACTAAGCAGAATATCTTGATTCAGTGTTCTACTATGAGGGCTTAGAAAGGGCTTTAAGGGCCAGCACAGACTGAATAGTCAGACCTGTGATTGCTTCATGGTCCCCCAATAGAGTAGTAGGGAAGCTGTGTTTCCTCAGCTTCCCTGGCCAACTGCAGGTGATTTTGGCCTGCATAGACTGGACTGTTGAGTGTGTTGGCTCCACCCCAACCTGCTAATAGGACAAGAAGGGGGCAATGTTTTCCTAGACATTTTGGGCAACTGCAGGCACTCTCAGCTTGCACAGGCTGGACTCATGTGTCTGAGGCTCCACCCTCATCCTCCAATAAGATAAGAGTGGAAATGTATTCCCTCAGTCTCTCTGGGAAACTGTGGGTGCTTTCAGTCCACATGGGCTGGTTTGTAAGACAGCTGTGGTTCCATCTCCTCCCCTTAAAGGGCAGAAGGGACAATGGCCTTTTAGCCTCTCAGGACAGCTATCATGCTTTCAGCCCACTTGGTTTCAGATTGTTGGGCTCTTCAGGGGTCCATTCCCAACCCTGGAAGCAGAGGAGGGACATCAATGCTTCATCAGTCTATCTGGGCGACTGGATCTGTTTTTTTCCTATATACTTTATTTACAGTCCACAGAAGCAGCTCTATCCACATCCTAGTCAGGAAAGGAAAGGGGATGAAGCTTCATCAGTCTCTCTTGGCAACTACAGATGGTCTTGGACTGCATAACTTGGAGGACTGCACATGGCTGTGGTTCTGTCCCTTTATCTGGCATGGAAGAATGGTGGGAGATGCTTCATCAGTTCCTGGGGCAATGAGAACAGCTTCAGCCTCCACAGCTTATGGTTCCTACTACACAAACAACAAGGAAGAAAGGACAAGAAAGCCCTAAACTAAAGGGAGAAACTGCACCCAGAATAAATACATTAAGTGAGAAGCCAAGACACCAACCAAAAATTACAATCTATACCAAGAAACAGGAAGATATGACCCAGTCAAAGGAACAAGATAAGCCTAAAGATGACAGAAATGACTTGAAACAACTAATCAAAGATGTTCAAAAATTTTTCCTTAATAAATTCAATAAGATACATAAAGAGATTAAAGATATTAAGAAGACACTGTGTGAGCACAAAGAAGAAATTGAAAGCATACATAGAAAATAAGGGATCTTAGTGGAATGAAAGGTACAATAAATAAAAGTAAAAATACCCTGTAGAGGAGTGGATGTGGCTCAAATGGTTGGGCACATGCTTCCCAAATGGGAGGTGTTAGTGCCTCCTGAAAACAAAACAAACAAGCAAAGTGATCAACTTGGGGGAGCCAATGTGTCTCAGTGGTAGAGTGCTGGATTCCCAATATGATGTCCCAGGTTCAATCCCTGGTCCTGATACCTCCAAAAAATATAAACTGAAGGCATATAACAGCAGATTTGAGGAAGCAGAAGAAAGAATCAGTGAGCTTGAAGACATGGCCTCCAAAAGCAAACATACAAAAGAACAGATGAAGAAAGAATGAAAAGATTGAACAAGGTCTCAGGGAACTAAATTATGGCAAGAGATATGCAAACATACATGTTATGGGTGTCCCAGAAGGAGAAGAGAAGGTAAAAGGGGCAGAAGGAATATTTGAAGAAATAATGGTAGAAAATTTCCTAATCTTATTGAAAGACATAGATATGTTTGTGCAAGAAGAACAATGTGCTCCCATCTGAATAAATCTGAAAGACAGACTAATCAGAATGTCAAATGCCAAAGACAGATAATTCTGAGAAGAGCAAGAGAAAAGCAATGCATCATATATAAGGGATGCCCAATAAGGTTGTCCTGATTTCTCATCAGAAACTGTGGAGGCAAGAAGGCAGTGGTATGATATATTTAAAATAGTACAAGAGAAAAACTTCCAGCCAAGAATCTTATATCCAAAAAGATTGACATTCAAAAATTTGGGCAAGTTTAGAGTATTCACAAATAAACAGAAACTGAGAGAGTTTGTAACCAATAGACCAGTTTTACAGGAAACACTAAAGAGGGTACCAGAGACTGAAAAGATAATACAGGAGAGAGGGTCTTGGAAAAGAGTCTAGAAATGAAGATTATATCAGTAAATGTAACCAAAGTTGTAAAAAGAAGGTGAAAATAAGAAATGACAGATAAAATCCAAAGGTCAAAATTGATAAATTAAGAACTACCTTACAATAATAGCATTGAATGTTAATGTATTAAACTCCCAGTCAGAAGACACAGACTCATAAGAAAATATGAGCCATCTATATGCTATCTACAAGAGACTCACCTTAGATCCAAGGATACCAATACATTGAAAGTGAAAGTCTGGAAAAGATATTCCACATATACACTAACAAAAAGCCTGGAGTAACTGTACTTATATCAGATGAAATAAACTTTAAAAGTAAAACTGTTATTAGAGATAAAGAAGAACATTATATATTAATAAAAGAAGCAATTCACCAGGAACATAAAATAAGAAATGTATATGCACCTAGCCAGGATGCCCCAAATTACATGAGGCAAACATTGTCAAAGTGAATTGAGAAATAGATGTCTCTTCAAGAAGAGTTGGAAGATTTCAATACACCATTCTTAGCAATGGATAAAACATCTGGGCAGAGGAACAATAAACAAACAGAGAGTTTGAACAATAAAATACATGGACTAATCCTAATAGACATATGCAGAACACTGCACTGCCAAAAAGCAGGATATACATTCTTATTAAGTGCCCATGGATCTTTCTCTAGGATAGACCATATGTTCAGTCACAAAGCATATCTCAATAAATTCAGCAAGATCAAAATTATACAAAGCACTTTCTCTGATCATAATGGAAGAAAGTTGGAAATCAACAACGGATAGGAAAAGGGAAAATTCATTCATATATGGAGATTAAACAACACACAATCAGTGTATCCAAGAAGGGATTGTGAGAAAAAGCAATAAATATTTTGAGATGAATGAAAATGAGAACACAACATATCAGAACCTATGAAATGTACTGAAGGCAGTGCTGAGAGGAAAATCTATAAATTTAAGTGCTTACTATTAAAAAAAGAAAAAAGACCTAAAATCAATGACCTAACTACACAGCTGGATAAACTAAGAAACAACAACAAAGTATTCCCAAAGCAAGCAGAAGAAAAGAAGTAACAAAGATCAGAGCAGAAATAAATGAAATAATAAAACAATAAAGAAAGTTAATGAAACCAAAATTGGTTCTTTGGGAAGATTAACAAAATCAACTAACCCCTACAAAGATGGACAAAGAAAAAGAGAGAAGATGTAAGTAAATAAAAGAAAAAATGAAAACAGGGACATTACTACTGACCTCACAGAAATGAAAGATATCATACGATACTATGAACTACTGTATACCAACAAACTAGACAATGTAGATTAAATGGAAAAATTCCTAGTAACACACAAATAGCCTTCACTTACCCTAAAACAAGTGTTCTTACAAGAGGTCTTTAAGCTTGAATTTAAATTAAAAAACATTATTCTTGTGGGAATCTGTTGATGTGTGTGTGTGTTATATTTATGAAATAATACACAATATAGTGTGGACTTGGTAAGGAGTCTGTGATTTTCTCCTGACTGAAAAAAGGGTCTTTTGGACATAAAAGGTTAATAACTCCTGCCAATAGAAATAGAAGACCTCAAAAAACCATTCACAAACTTACTTGGCAGGAGAGATACTATGATCACAAAGGTGGTTTTCCCAGGGTGAGGATTATCCATTGCACTCTGAATGTGCTGGCCCCTGCAATTTCCCCAAATGAGGAAATTTGTTCTCAGGGAAATTTGACTATGATGTTAGAAAGTCCAAGTGGAAACCAGTGGAACTTCTTTACTTAGCAAATAGTAAATAAAAAGTAAAACCACATAACTGAAGGGATTACAGAGATTGGTATCAACATCAAGGACTTGAAGGAAGTAGCAAGTTATTCCCACCATGTCCCCATTCAACTGTCATATTGGGCCCAATGACTCTTGAATGATAACAATGAATTATCATATATTTAACAAAGCAGTGACTACAATTGCAGCTGCACTTCCAGATGTAGTATCACTGCTTGAGCAAACAACACATCCAATGGTACCTGGTATATAGCTATTGATTTGGCAATATTTTCCTGGACACCTGTTAGAAAAAATGACAGGAAACAGGGTCCTTTCAGCTGACAAGTACAGAAATAAACTTTCACTGTACTACCACAGGTTTATGCCAACTATCCAAGCCTATCTTATAATCTAGGCCATAGGAACAATGATCACTTTTCCATAAGACATCACACTGGTCTATTACATTGATAAAATTATGCTGACTGGACCTAGAGATCAAATTGTAGCAACTACTATAGTCTTATTGAAAATATATTTGCATGTCAGAAGATGGGAAATAAATCCAACAAAAATTCAGGGGCCTTTCACCTCAGTGAAATTTCTAAGCATTTAAGTGCTGTGGGACATCAAGATATCCCTTGTATCTGGTCCTTCCTACAGCCAAAAATGTGACACAATGCCTAGTTGACTTCTATGGATTTTCAAAGAAATATATTCCTCATTTTGGTGTGCTACTCCAGCCCATTTAACAAGTGACCCAAAAAGTCATAAAGTTGGGCAAAGAAGGTGGTATATATAAGATGATGCCTGAGAAGACCCTGAAGACACAGACAAATTATAAAATTTGGTATAGTCACTCAATGAAATCATATTTAGTTATAAAACTGAACGTAGTTATAATGCATGAGGTGACATGGATGAACTTTGAAAATATCATGCTAATTGAAATAAGCCAAATCCAAAGGACAAATATTGTAAGATTACACTTGCATGAAATATCTGGAAAAGAAAGTTCATAGTTACAGGAAGTAGATTAAAGGTTACAGGGACCAGGATAAGAAGAAATAGAGTTATTGCTTAATGGGAAAAGAATTTATGGTTTGCGTGATGAAAAATTTTGATAATGGAAGGTGGTGATGTTATTAAGACATTGTAAAAGCAGTCAATGGCTTTAAATTGCAAACTTCTGGTTAAGATGGCTAATTTTATGGTATAGATATGTTACTACAAGGAAGAAGAGGAAGAAAAATAACATGATTAAATACAAATTAAGTGACCTGGAATATAAATAGTGTATAAATTAGAGGAGGTGAATGCTGGGCCTCATTAAGTGAGTTAATTTCTGTAACAAATGGAACAGTGTAAGCATTATTACATATAATACCATTACAATTCATTATGGAGTTGGGGTTTAAGCTGGCTTATGAACCAGTGGAGGATCTGTTCATTCATTCATTTATTCATTCATTCATTCTTCCAAAGGAATTTGGAATGTATTTTCAAAGTAATTTTCAGGCATGATACTAGACTCTGGAAGTGAAATGGAGTCAAGACATCTGGATCCTGCCCTCAGGAACATTGGGGTAAAAGAAGGACAATAAATACATAAGTGGATAAAATAAACATAGATTATTTCAATGCTGGGTAGAAATAAAAAGTTCTTTCCAATCACTAATAAGAGGGTGGGGATCTACTTTACATAGATCTACTTTTATCTGAGTGATGATGTGACATTCAGACTGAGACCTGAAGGTTGAAAAGGATCCAGCCATGCAAAGTACTAAGAAGAAATCACTACAGGCAAAAGTCACAGCAAGGGCAATGCCATGAGGTAGAAAAAGCACTTAGCCTTTTGAAGGAAAAAACCTGAGCATGTGGAAGAAAGTTGGCTATGCAAAAGGAGAAATAGGCAAAAGAAAGTTCTCAGGGAGCCTTGAAGGCTATGACAGTTTTAGATTTTATTCACAGCCTCCCTATATGTAATGGGGGGATAATGGTGTGATGGGGTGGGAGCAGGGCAGAAGAACCAGGATGAGCAAGGTAGTTCATGGACAAGTGAATACAGCAGCCAGTCTGTAGAGGGCAACTGTGGTGGAAACAGGAGATATGACTGGAGTCCAACATTTAGGCTATATTATGAAGGGCTAAATTTAGCTTCAACTTATATGTCCTGTAAGCAATAGTGCATTGTTGATTATTTTTCAGAAGA
>JAQZBX010105067.1:0-10889 GCA_029593785.1 Cabassous unicinctus
AAAAAAAAAAAAAGAGAGAAGATGCAAATATACAAAATAAGAAATGAGGAAGGGTGCATCACCAACAACCCCATAGAAATAAAGAGTTTCATAAAAGGATACTTTGAAAAATTATATATCAACAAAACTGATAATTTAGAAGAAATGGGCAAATTCCTAGAAATACATCATATATGGAAACCAGCTCAAGATTGATAAAAGATCTAAATATAAGAGCCAAGACCATAAAGACCTTGGAAGATAATGTAGGGAAGCGTCTACAGGACCTTGTAAAAGGAAATGGTTTTATGAACTTCACATCCAAAGCATGAGCAGCAAAAGGAAAAATAGATAAATGGATTCTCCTCAAAATTAAAAATTTTGCACCTCAAACGACATTATCAAGAAAATAAAAAGGCAGCCTACCCAATGGGAGAAAATATTTGGCAAACATATATCTGATAGGAGCCTAATATCCTCCATATATAAAGAAATCCTACACATTGAAAATAAAAAGACAAACAACCCATATAAAAAATAGGCAAGTGATCTGAAAAGACACTTCTCCAAGGAAGAAATACAAATGGCTAAAAAGCACATGAAAAAATGCTTGACATCTCTAGCTATTAGAGAAATGCAAATCAAAACTACATTGAGGAGCCCGCGGCACCGCCTAGAGGCTTCCTGAGCGTGATGCGGGGAGCTACGCTACCGGCGGCCTGCCGGCCCGCCGCCCTCACCGCCGCTCCCTCGCTCCCTCAGCGCGCCCAGCGCGGGCCAGCGGCCGGGGCGGAGGCCCGGGGCGACGCGGCGCGCAGAGGGCTGCCGGACAGCGGGTATGCAGTTGGAGCGCGCGGCGAGCGGGCGGCGGGAGCTGGTCTCTATATGGCGGCGGCTCTGTCCCGCCTGGCTGTCCGGCTCTTGTGCTCGGCCGCTGCCGGCTCCTATGGGGTCTTCTGCAAGGGGCTGACGCGCACGCTGCTTATCTTCTTCGACCTGGCCTGGCGGCTGCGCATCAACTTCCCCTACCTCTGCATCGTGGCTTCCATGATGTTCAACGTCCACCTGCAGGTTCATATTGAGATCCATTGAATGCTTTCCTCCAGCTGTGACAGAGGTGTGTCCTTAGGCTCCCTGCATCAAAGAATACAAAACATGAGGCATGGAAGAGGGGCTCTTGGCAGCCGCCTGGCCACAGCGACGACAGGAAGAGGAGATGACGCGGACACACGCTTCTGTGGGCCTAATCAAAGAATATGGAAGGAGAGCCCTATGCCTTCGGATATGCCTTCCTGGATGAATAAAGCTGCGGTAGATGGAAATGGAAATTCAAAAAATGAGGAGCTATCATTGGAAATGAAAAATGATTTGAGTGAGATTGACCTCTTGCTTCTCAGTGGCAGCAAAGTGCTGTGGTATTTGAGAGAATCAATAACAAGAAATTCAGCTTCAGCAGCTACTCAGAGCAGAGCTGTGCATCTGTCCTGCTCTCCTGCAGAAGAGGGCTTGGCCAAGGTGTTTGCTCACGTGGGCGAGGCTCTGGCAGGGGCCTGGCTGGAAAGAGAGCCTAGGGCCGCTGACCGCCGCAGAGAACAGTGTCCCTGGCTGTCAGAACTGCCCTGCCATGAAAAAACGAATTTGCTGCAGTTAGAAATGGGAATTTCTGCAGATGAACTTCCTCGAGGGGGTGGGTTCGGAGTCGAAACTGTCTGCAACTCTCTACATGTGTCCTGGAGAACTCCTGAATGATGAGACAAAATATGTTTTCTTTGATGCTTTAAAGCCCATGTTTTCAGAGCAAACAATAGAATACAAGAAAATGTTTTCAAGGGTAAAATATGCATCCGATGATCTGCAGATGCCACTGGGATTACTGGCTCCATGAACTCCTGGATTAGCAAATCTATTATGCCATATTTAGGGCTCAGGCAGAAAATAAAAAGAGTGAGATTACCTTTAAAGATTGTCTTAGAATGATTTATTTCACATTAGGTGTAGATGCAAACAGTGTAGCCATTAAATTCTTGCTTTGCTTTGAAGGACTCGACAAATTTATAGTAAGTGCAGTTTAAACTCCTGACAGGCTGGGTGAACCGGAGGCTACTTTTTGAACCAGAAAAATTCAGAATTTGAACTTGAGAAATTCAGAATTGGAAAACCATTTCAGAAGCATCCTGACATATGCTATTTACATATCAGATTAGACCCTGTTTAACATAAAACTCTTCACATATCTTCCTTCCCCATTCTAAAGGGTTCTGTCCAGATCGGTTTTCATTGAATGGAGGTGCAGATTTGTAAAACCACCCTCTTCCTTGCTGTAAGCCTTGCTGAGTTCATGGGAAGCTTACCATTTCTGCATTTTCTAAAATAATTTTGGTCTGTAGGAATATATGTGATTTCCTTTCTCATATCTCTTTCTTTCCATTTGAAGTGAAATTTAAAAGGAGGCCCAATGGTGAAAGTTGCAGTATTAAACTTTAGAATGATCCTCTCTCCAATTAGGAACACTAGCAGTGTCACTGTGAAATAAAAATGAGCTTGAAAATATTTGATGTAGCTCAGTTACAAAGAGGCAGCTCAAGTATTTCCATTACAGAAAGTTCCCACTTTCTAGGGATTGACACTAGGACTTTTTACACTAGGATTTTTTTTTTTTTTTTTTTTTTTTTTTTGCAGCAACTCCTCTTGAAGATAACTTTGATAAAGGTCATTTAAGAGTCATACTTGTGTGTAAGTTTTTAAGGAATCCCAAAGTAAGACTCAAAAAACCATTTTTGGGATTACTGATTGCATATATCAGTTTATATTATGTGCTTCATTACTATGCTGTGTGCTATTTTAGTGTTTTGGGAAAGTGAAAAATAAAATCTGTTCTTTAGTTAATAAAAGTCTTATTTTACATGAAAAAAAAAACTACATTGACATACCATCTTACAACCATTAGAACGGTGTCTATTAAAAAACAGCAGACTATAAGTATTGGAGAGGATGTGGAGGAATGGGAACCCTCACCCACTGCTGGTGGGATTGTGGAATGGTCCAGCCACTGTGAAGCACAGTTTGGCAGTTCCTCAGAAAACTAACTATAGATATTCCATATGATCCAGAGATTCCACTACTGGGTATATACCAAGAAGAAGTGAAAGCAAAGATACAAACAGATATATGCACACCAATGTTCATAGCAATATTGTTCACTATTGCCAAAAGTTGGAATCAACCCAGGTGCCCATCAACAGAGGAGTGGATAAACAAAATGTGGTACATACACACAATGGACTATGACTCAACTGTAAGAAGGAATAAAGTGCTAACACACAGGATAACATGGATGAATCTGGAAGAACTTATGCTGAGTGAAGCAAGCCAGGCATTGAAGGATGAAAAGTACATGACCTCACTGATATGAATTAAGCAAATTGAGCAGTCTCTGAGAACTTTTGTCTGAAAGATAGGTGTAAAAGAAAGAGAAAGAGAAGAGAAAGTTGTGACCCATAACCCTTATGGATGTAACCTATGGTACAGTGATAGAGTGTAGTTGTGTATTGAAAGGATAGGACAGGATTGTAGTGATATACTAGGTTGGGTGGTGCAGTGTTGATAGGTGGGTAGATTGGGAAGGGTTGGTTAGAATACCAAGGATACAGAGGTGAGAGAGGGAGAGGGACCAGGTGAACACTTGGGATTTCTGTGTATGAGGTTGAAAGTACAGAGGTGGGAATGCTTTTATGGCAATATGACAAGGAAGTGTCACTGTATTAGGGTGTTGTTTGGGGGGGGCATTCAGACAGGGCACATCTGGAGCAGGCTTCTAGGGATTGTGTGTGTGTTCATCCTGTCATAATGTATTGTATCAGTGGGTGGATACCCACACAATGAGAGGGCAGCAGATGTACTCCCATCGTTGGGAGGACTGATTTGCTCATAAATAGACAGGTGGGCATTTCATAAGAGCTAGGGTTGTTCCTAATAGTGGAGGACAAACTAGTATGTCATGACCTCTTGTTGCATGTAACTATGAATCTTGTCATCCAATGAGTCAAGCCTGGGGGTCTTTGTGGGCCTCTGGTGGGTGGGAAGGGAGGAACAGGATAAATCAAACAGAGGGTATTTAGGGATCAGTGGAAATGTTTTTCATTACCTTACAATGATGGACACAGGAAATCTTAAATATCATCAAAATTTATAAAAGTGGGCGATCTAAAATGTGAACCATACTGTAAACCATTGACAATGTTTAGTAGCTATGTTTCACTAGCTGTATAACAGTTATAACAAAGCTACCATCCACATACAAAAAGGTTTAATATGGGGTGAGGAAAGGGGGAGGAGTTTGGGTATATGAGAGTGTCTCATATTTTGTGTGACTTTGCTGTGACCTAAAACTTCTTTGAAAATTAAATGAAAAATTGTGTGACAGTGGGGAGTGAGAGGGGAGGTGCCATGGTACAGACTGGACACCAGATATTGCAGTGATAAAAGGCAAAATGCCATAATTTTTTTTTTAATTTAAAAAAAATGTTCTCATGTTTTGAATAACCCAATTCTTTTTTATTTTATTTTTAATTTTTTTTAAGTTTTCATATATTTTATCTCATAAATATAAGCATCATTATTATTTCATTGTCCTATTAATTGTATTTGGCTATTGTATTGGCTTCATCTTTAAGGAAGCTTTGGATCACAGAAAGGTTACTACTGGGGCAGGAGAGGCTCATTGGTGGGGCATGTCAGGGATGGGGGATGCATGGGAGAAAGTTCACCTGAACATACATAAAAGGTATATAAAATTATACAAATACTAATGGGGCATGGTCACAGTGGGTTGAGTATCACTCAGTAAATGAGAATATACTGAATTCCCATCCTGTAGAGCTCTGTCATATTCTCCATGAGAGGGCAACCATCCCTCAAGTGCAGGGGCAGTGTCTGGCAAATGAGGATGATACACTGATGGGCTCTTGTTATTGATGACTAGCCTTATGAGTCTTTGCTCTTGAATTTGAGACTTAGCTTATTTTCATAGGTTGCCTAAGGGTTGCCTCCTGAGACGGTCCTTGTTGCTCAAATGTGGCCTCTCTCTTAGACAAACTCAGCATATGAATGCATTACCTACCTCCCAGCAAGGGACATGACTCCCAGGGATGTGCCTCCCTGGTAACAAGGGATTATTAACAAGTGCCAATGGGCAATAAAACTGGAAAAAGACCTCGAATAAAAGGGGGAAAAGGTAAAGAGACATGACTTCATATGGCTAAGAGACTTCAAAGTGAACCAGGAGGTCATCCCAGAGGTAACACTTATTCACACCTCAATAGAACCTCCTAGACTTCCAATGTGGATATCTCCCCAAACAGAGGTACTCCTGATGGCTCTGGAGACACCCAGGTTCTATATCAGGGTGGATAGTCCCAGAGTTTGATGCCTTATCAGTTGGCCCTACTTTGGAATCCTTGCTCCTGAGAGTGACAGAGTTGGTCCCAAACATGTCTTCCCTGCATATGGTCCATCTGTTCCTTCTATTCAAACCTATATGTGTTGCTGGAGTTTGTAGGTGTACTTCCAGAGACCAGTCTTTGGGCTGTCTGTGTGCCAGCTGGGCCTGGAATCTCGGTGGAGCTACAACTCCTACTCTACAGCTCAATGGACTCACCCAGGACATCTGTTGGGAGATGATGATGAACAATGGCCATCCCAGGGAATGGAGAGTGTCTGCAGCTGCAGGCAGGATAATCCCATCCATCTTATCCATGGATATAAGCCCCCTCTCACTTGGAAGCTGAGTGGACATCACCATCTCAGACTCCTCTGGTTTGGGGGAAGAGCTATGTACTAGAGTGGGCTTACTGGTATTCTGTTATAGACATATTTTGATTCATGCAATGGAAGTAATTACAACATTAATATGGAGCCAGCAGCCACTGTATGCTTTGGAGGCAGGGAGAGGGAAAAGCAGTTGTAATACAGGGGCTTTTTCAGGACTTGGGAATTATCCTGAGCACATTACGATGACAGATATAGGTCATTTTATATCATCATATAACATGCAGAACTGTGTGTATGAGAGAGTATGGTCTACAATGTGAACTATGGTCTATGTTTAGTGGCAAAACCCCAAGATATGTGTATCTTTTACAGGTGATGTGCCACTCTAATGAAGGATGTTTATGGGGGAGGTTTTGGCAGGAGTGGGAAGTGGGGTACATGGGAATCCCTACAATTTTTGTGTAATACTTATGTAATCTAAGTATCTTTTAAAAATTAAAAAAATTATTAAAATACAAAATTTAAAAAAAAGCAATACCATAGTGTCAACTATAATATAAACTGTTGTCTATGGTTGTTACCAATACTTCAATATGTGTTAATCAATTGTAATAAATGTACCAAGGTAATGATGTTAGTTGTTAATGAGGGAAATTGTGGAAGGCAGAAGGAGTACGGCATATGGGAATCCCTTATACTTTTTATGTAACATTAATGTAATCTAATTTTTTTTTCTTAAAATAAAAAAATTAATTAAAAAAGCAATGCCAAATTGAAAAAGGAAAAGGCATCCACATTGAAAGGAAGAAGTAAAAATATCACTATTTGCAGATGACATGATCCTGTACATAGAAAACCTGAGAAATAAATAACAAAGCTTCTAGAGCTTATAAATAAGTTCAGTGAAGTTGCAGGCAATATGATCAATGCTCAAAAATCAGTTACATTTCTGTACACCAATAACGAGCATTCTGAGTAGGAAATAAAAAAAATATACCTTTTACAATAATAACTTAAAAAATCATAAATCTTGGATAAACATAACTAAAGATGTAAATGATTTATACACAGAAAACTACACAGCACTCTTAAAGGAAATCAAAGAAGACTTAAATAAAGGGGGGAATATTCCCTGTTCATGGATAGGAAGAACAAACATCACTAAGGTGTCGATCCTACCCAAACAAAACTACAGATTTAATGCAATCTCAATAAAAACCAACAAAGCATTTTTTGCTGAATTGGAAAAACAAAGTATGAAATTTAGTTGGAAGGGCAAGAAGCCCTGAATAGCCAGACTTATTGAAAAAGAAAAAAAAATTGGAGGAGTTACACTATCTGAATTTAAAATATTCTACAATATTACAGAGGTCAAAACTGCATGATGTTGGCACAAGTATAGACATATTGAACAATGGAATTGAATTGAGAGGTCTGATATAGATTCTCACATATACAGCCATCTGATAATTGACAAGGTCACCAAGCCCACACAACTGAGAGAGAATGGCCTCTTCAACAAATGGTGCTTGGAGAAGTGGATATCCATATCCAAAATTATGAGAGAGGAACACCATCTGACACCTTATGCAAAAATCAACTCAGGATGGATCAGAGATCTAAATATAAGCACCAAGACCATAAAGACCTTGGGAGATAATGTAGGGAAGCATTTACAGGACCTTGTAATAAAAAATGGTTTCATGAACTTCCCAACCAAAACATGAGAAGTGAAAGAAGATATAGATAAAGGTGACCTCCTCAAAATTAACACTTTTGCACCTCAAAGGGTTTGTCAAGAAGGCGAAAAGACAGCCTACCCATTGGGAGAAACCATTTGGTTAACCATATATCTGATAGGAGCTTAATATCCAGCATGTATAAAGAAATCCTGTACCTTGAAAGTAAAAAGACAAACTGCCTGTTTAAAAAATGGGCAAGTGATTTGAACAGACGCTTCTACAAAGAAGAAATACAAATGGCTTAAAGGCACATGAAAACATGCTCAACATTGCTAGCTATTAGGGAAATGCAAATCAAAACTACAATGAGATTCCACTGGTGGTCATTAAAAAAACAGAGTCCTACAAGTGTTGGAGAGGATGTGGAGGAATAGGAACAATCATCCACTGATGGTGGGAATGTAGAATGATTAAGCCATTGTGGAGGATAGTTTGGCGGTTCATCAAAAACTAAATATAGTTCTGCCATATGACCCAGCAATTCCAATACTGGGTATATACCTAGAAGAACCAACAACAAGGACATGAACAGATATATTCACACAAATGTTCATAGCAGCATTATTCACAATTACCAAAAGTTGCTATCAACCCAAATGCCCATCAACATTTGAATGGATAAACAAAATGTGGTATATACCTACAATGGAATATTACTCAGCTGTAAGAAAGAATACAGTACAAACACATGGGATAACATGAAAGAATCTTGAGGGCCTTATCTTGAGTGAAGCAAGCCAGGCATTGAAGGACAAATATTACATGACCTCTCTGATATGAATTAAGCAAATCAAGCTGACTCAGAGAGATATAGTCTGGAAGATAAGTTTACAGGAAATAGGGAGAAGACACTTGTGAGCCAATGCCCATATTGGCAAAATCTATGATAAGATGGAAGTGAGTATTGTGCAGTAAGGAGATATGACAGGGGTGTAGGGATATTGTGTGGTGCAAGCTTGACAGGGGTATAAAGTGGGGAGTATGGGTTAGGTTGTCCAAGGAACTGGGAAGTGGGGTGGGGAAGGGAATAGATGGACTCTGGGGATAGGTGGATATGTGGGTGAAACTGCAATATTGAGAAAATTCTGGAAATATGACAAGGAAGCATTACTGGTTTAGGGTGTTGGATCGGGGGGCATTTGGGACATGGTCCACCTTGGACAGTCTTCTAGATAATGTGCAAGTGATCATTTTGTCATAGTGTGCTGTAACAGTATGAGGAGATGCACATAATGAGTGGGAAGTAATGGGACTTCCATGTTGGGGTGGCCCGATATGTTCTCATACAGAGGGGTGTGTGTCTCTTGAGAACATGGGCAGTTCTTAATAGGGGAGGGCAGACTAATGTGTCCAGTCCTCAGCATTGTTGTAAGTATCTAAGAATCTTGTCCTTCAAGCAGTGAAGGCTGGTGGTCACCCTGGGCCCTGAGTGGAGGGGGAGAGAGGAATAGAAGAGATTGAAGAGGGGGTATTTGAGGGTAAAGGAAGTGTTCTGCATAATCATACAATGATGGATACAGGACATGTTAAATTTCCTCAAAAATTATAAAAGTGTATCATCTAAAATGTAAATCATAATCTAAACCATTAACCATGATTGGTAGCTATGTTTCAATATTTATACATCACTTGTAACCAATGTACCATCCACATGTCAAAAGGTTAAGGGCCCATCAGTGGACAATATTTCTTCAATAGTCATTGCATCTGTACTTTGGGGAATAGGGAAGGGGGAAAGAGGGAGGATGTTGGGTATAGAGCAGTCCTCTATATTCTGTATGTAGCCTTACTGTAACCTAAAACTTTGAAGACAATTTTTAAAAAATGTAAGACTCTGGGGAAAAAATGGAAGAAAATGTCACTGTACATATAGGAAAACTGATATTACAGTGATGAAAGCCAAAACATCACAAAATATTTTTTTACTTTTTATTTTATTTTTTAAATGTTTTTCATTTTTTAAAACTCCAAATTTTGTGCTTTATTTAAGTTTTAGTTTCTCTAAATTATTATGTATTTTATTTACCATGTTTAAACCTATCATTATTATTTCATTTTCCTATTAATTGAATTTGGCAATAATCTTGGCTTCATTTTTGAAGAGGTTTTTGATCACAGAAAGGTTACAACTATGGCAGGGGAAGGCCAAAAGGGTGGGGTGTCAGTGATTGGGGATACATGGGGGAAGGTCACCTGGGCATACATATAACATATATAAATATGTTCAAATATTCATGGGCCATTGCCACAGTGTGTAGAGATTCACACAACTGAAAGATTATTGAATTCCCATCCTGGGGAGCTCTGCCACATTCTCTAATGGAACAGCAATAATCCCCAAAGTACAGATGCAATGACAATTGAAGAAATATTGTCCACTGATGGGCCCTTAATATTGATGACTATGCCTAAGAGCCTTTTGCTCTTGAATTTGCAAATTAGCATAGTGTTGTAGAGTGCCTAGGAGTTACCTCTTGAGAGCCTCCTTGTTGCTCAATATGGCCTCTCTCTAAACCAAACTAAGCATATAAATGCATTGCCTTCCTCCCAGCAAGGGACATGACTCCCAGGGAAGAGCCTCCCTGACTCCAAGGCATTACTACCAAGCACTGGCTGTTGACACAACTGGAAAAAGACTTTGAATAAAAGGGGGGAAAGGTAGAGGCAAATGAGTGTATATGGCTAAGAGACTTCAAGTGAGTTAGGAGGTCATCAGAGAGGTAATTCTAATGCATGTCTCAGCAGGATCTCATAGATGGCCCAAGTAGTTTGTTGGGGACCTTCACAGTAGCACTCATATTATGCACCTTGTCAGCAGCACCGGTGACATGTAACATGGCCGCCAGGGCTGAGACAAAGAACAGCTAAGCTATTATTAGCCTTCTTCAAGGAAGTTAGAGAATTCGCGCCAAAAGCATCCCCTTCAAGCCAAAAGCATTTCTGCCACCTACCCTAGCAACAGTGGACACCAATCCCAGGCCACCACCCGTCCTTAGCTCCACCAATCCTCACCCTCCTCCTTTAGAGTATATATATCCTGCTTTTTCAATAAACTTTTGCAGCTTGATCAGAATCCTGTCTTGCTGTCATTCTTCGCGTCTCCTTGTCCCATACCATTCTTTTCTTCACAGGTCCTGAGCCCCAGTTGATCGTCCCGCGGGTCGGGACAGTAGTTATTACCCCAAATAGTAGGGTTCTTGAGGGTTCTGGAGACACCCAGGTCCTACAGTCATGACAGATAGCTCTGGAAATTGGTGCCTTGCCAGTGGTCCTACTTTGGAGTTTTTGCTTTAGAGTGTGAGAGAATTTGACTCAGACATGACTTCTCTACTCATGCCTCTTCTGTCCAGTTTATTTGAACTTATAGTTGAACCAGAATTGTCAGGTGTATGTCCAAGA
>JAQZBX010105068.1:0-10887 GCA_029593785.1 Cabassous unicinctus
GAAAGGTAGTATATAGAAGCAATAGCAGTAGAGGGCATTTTTAGAGGTTGCTATAGAACATATCTTCCATTTCCATTCCATAACCTTGAGTTACTAATTGGTGTAAACAAGATTGACATCCATTCAAACAGTTCCTTAATACCCATATATGCCAGATACTGTTCTAGGTGTTGAAGATAAAGAGAGAAATCAGATACAGTCCCAAGGTTTGAGGGTATATCTACCAGTGTTTATATTTCATCAGTTAAAAATATTTTCTTCCTCTTATCAGAAGAAAACAGTTCGAAGTCATGTGATTCTAGGTCAGTTGTATTTCCTCTCTCCTGGGGATTGAATTTCCCTTAAATAAGATTAGGAAAACTACCCGCAATGAAATAATGCTGTAAAACGTATGGTATTTCTTTCAGTACTTGTGACTTAGAAATGTTGGATGGATTCAGAATTGTGTTTCCTCATCTGGCTCCTTCTCTAAGCCAGCTCGTATCTTGATTCTATTCCAGGAGCTATCTGCTCCTTCTCCCTCCCTCACCAGTACTGGTGCAAGCATGGCCTCCAGCCAAACTACTTTGGCTGCTTCACTCATTCTTGAGAATTCCAACTTGGCCAGATGTTTCCTCAGCTTGTCTTTTAGCCTCTTGGCTGGAGCTCATTCCAGATTTTACACTGAGTTCTCTCCCCAAAGAATGTGCTAGCACCCCAATTGAAAATGATCAACAGCCCATCACTACAAAGGCAAAAAGAGTAAGGACACAGAATGAAATTCATAAACTCTGTTCCTATGTTGTAAAATTTATTTCACTTTTTAATCCTAGCTTTTGTGCAATAAGAGAAACTTTGCACTTGGATTAGTGGTTTGTTAGTAAAATTTCAATAAAAAGTTATGGTGACATTAAATGCTTAATGCATTCACATTATTGGGTCATGTAGATCTTTAGACATTAGAAATTCTCATATAGTAGATGGTAAATAATTACCAGGAGGTAATAAAAGTTGTAGTAAAGAACAAGTCTGAAGTATGTCTACCTTTATTGAAGCATCAGATTTATATAATTATTTAAACCTCTGAAGAAAACTAAATAAGTATAATGACAACATAGGACTTATTTGATTATCAAAAACCCTTGATCCAGAAAAAAATTCCTGCCTAAGAAGCAAGCCACATTCATCTCAGGTTTAAGATAATAATAGGCATAAATAAGTACAATGAGATATTTCTTTTAGAATCAGGAGTCTGAACTGTTCACAGTGAATACATTGGAAATCTTGAATGATAAAACACCTGAGTATTTGTGCCCATACCTCAAAACAGAGCTAGGAAGCTGGACTTATTTAGAGCAGGGAGAAGCCTGTTGTGATTCTCTAGGCTGCCACGTAGAAAAAGGGGTGCTTTTATTGACCAGTTTGGCAAAGACAGAAGAAATTGAAAAGACAAGTCAAGTATGTTGGGAGAAGTATAAATTGGCATAACCTTTTGAGAGGGAAATTTTTTTCAATATTTGAATTATCTGCATGTACTGTGACCTTGTAGCTCTACTTCTAAGATTATAACTAAAGAATATTATACTTTAAAGGAGTTCCCCCCTCCCAGGGGAATAATGCTGAAACTTGTTCTTTGTGGACTAGCTCCCTTTCTCTGAACCCTGAGGAAAGAGTATGGCTTATGGGAGGAGAAATAGAAAGGTATGGATATATTTTAAAAACTCAACAGTGACAGTGAAAGTCACTGCCCAGTTCTAGGCTCTGCAGAAGTCCGTGACCGGCATTAGGATTTATCATTTTGCTGCCACTGTTGTAAGTGGATCTTTGTACACAATGAAAGTAAATAATTCTGGCCTATTTGATTCTTGCCCTAAAATGTGCTGAGTTGGTTGAAGGTCAGAGTTTGAAGAACTTTCAGATAATTCTAGCCTAACCGATTCACTTAATAGATAGGGAAAGTCAAGCTCAGAGAAGGGAAGATACTTACCCAAGAAAACACAGTAAATCTATACTTGACCGGAGAACTGAATATATATCTGTTCCCATTCTAATCGAGTACTTTTTTTCCCCACTATGCCATGTTATCTTTATGACTCACTAATTTTAATCATGCACCAGCTCATAACTAAGTAAGGACACGCACCTCATTTTTAACAGTTTTGCACAACAACATATTATAGCATGGTGTGGCTCATAAAGCAAATGTTCACTAAAATGTTATGTAAATAAAGGTGTCACCACTAGAAAAGAGACAACTGAAAGAGGTGATACAGAGATAGGCAGAAAATCTGGATTTGAGCCTTGAGTAAGTCTTCAGTTGGAGAGTAGGCCGCGCATGAAGAGATAGTGAAGAAGTGGCCAAAGAGGTAGAAAAAGTATATCATACTCTCAAGGAAGCCAAGTTAGGAGCTTGAAGCACTCAGGGACCTTATTGTCTTTCTCGCAAACTCGTCATATTTGCCTCCTATAACCGTAAGCCTCCTGGACCTAGATCACAGCCCATTTATATTTTGAGGAATGTTTTATTTTTTATGGATGACTATTTCACCTATTTAATGACTAACTTAACAAAACTGTTAGGTCACAAAGATTTTCTTCAATGCACGCAATTTGGGAAGTTTCCCCCAAGCTGCCAAAGCCATGAATGAACAGATGCTTAATAAGCATTTCTCGATGCTGATAAGAAAAGTTGAGATGAAATATTGTGCCCTCAAAAGCGGGCATTACATGGACAAGCCTCGGCTTATAATGAACAAGATAACCCACGGCCCAAAAATAAATAATAGAGGTAGCAGAGTCCTCACCACACCTCTGAAGGGGCACATCAAATAGATTACTTTAGAAAGAAATTTGGCCTCGATTACTATATAGCACACTATAAGTAGAGAAACTGATAATGATGCTGATAATGAACCAACTAGAACTCTTATGCGAGTGTGTTATTTCAAGATCCAGTGATTAGGCTCCAACTAATAAAGACATTGAGGATAATTACTTCTAAGTTTTGGCCATTCCTCTCTATGTGGAAAATCAGATTATTGATTTCCAAGAAAGCCCCAGTTGAAAAAGGCACATTATTCATCTTCCTCTAAAGTCCAGGAAGAAATATAGAACATCCTTCTCTCTTCTACTCCTCATCCTTTACTGCAGGTAGCAAGTTTTATAGGTAAGCCAATCCCCTGATGCTAACAAAATGAAGTTAGAGCTAAATCCCATAAACTACTGTGTTTGCACGCCTAACATAAGCTGCAGGAAATTCAAGAATACTTGCTTCAATGAGCTATCCAATGTAAGGAATCTGCATATTTTTTCACTATTTTCATTTAAGTTCTTTTGAAGCAAAACATTTCATTAATGCAAAATAAAGAACCAACTTAATAGACACAGTACAAATTTTTTTGATAGAGACTTATATCGTTACATAAACTAATTAAATTTTCAGTGATACACAATCTGTTAGAATGGTGAAAGAGTGCTTGCAGCTAACATATTCCACTAGGATTTGGGTCAATTATATATCATTTGACACTTTGGAAATAAATTCATGTTAAGTGGAACGTGATAAATATGGTTTATAGTAATTATACATAGACCATATAATTAAAATGTAATAACATTTCAACCCTTAAAAATGGGTTCTATTTAGGATTTAACATTGTAATGACTTGGAGATAGCATAAAATATCAACTTTTTAAATCATTTTCTGAAAATTCTAATGAAAGGGAGAACATGGTTCTGAAGCAAAAATATATCAATAATGTAATGGAATTCTCAGATGACTGAATAAGGAATAGAGAACAGAGAGATAAAAGACTTTTCAAAGATATGAAAATGCCTCATTCTGACCCCAATCTCATCTATATTACATAGAGGGGAAGAGCTGCATAAAACATACTTCTTTAAAATAGCAGCTAATCAAAAAATAATTCACACTATATTCTGGGAATTCACAACTTTTCAGGTCAAATAATGAACTATAACTTTAAGAAAACCTTTGGGAAGAATGTCAATTTAATTCAATTTAACACACATTTATTGAATGCCTATCAAGGACTAAGTAGGCTCTGGAGGTAAAAGAAGAGCAAGACCAAAGTTTCTGCCCCTGAGAATTGCAGTCTCACAGGGAAGTCAGATGTGTACACAGATGTTTGTAAAACGTGATGACTGCTGTCTACATATGCGCATAGTGTTATGAGGGCACAGAGGAGGGATTAATTAATTCAGTATGGTTTGAGGCGCATCAAGGGACGCTGCAGAGAGAAAACACCCGGGATCAGTGTTCAGAAATGAGTTCACCATGTAAAGAGGGGTAGATAGGACATTCTAAGACTATGACATCATAATCAAAGACATAGCAAGACAGAGTGTGCTTAGGAAAGAACCTAGCTGGAGCTGAGGACACTGGTTCTCAAAGTGGAGTAAAAGAATCAGTCCCATCAGAATCTCCCATGGAGTTAAATGGAAGTAAAAGATTCTTAAGTCCGACGTTTAAAGATTCCGTTTCATTAGGATTGGTGTGTGGCTCAAGCATCTCTAAAATCTTCTCAGATGATTCTGATGCCCAGTATTTTTGATTCAGGAGCTCTCGGTTGGTGACATTTTAAACAAGCATTTTACTTTATTCTGATGAAGGTGGTCCATGGACCCTAATGGAGAAATGTTAGCTTAGAATGTTGGGAAGAAAATGACTTGAACTGAGGCAGGGCAAAACCCTAGTACAGGGCAAAAGTGTAGAAGATTTCATATTTTATGCTAAGGAGCTTGATCTTTATTTTGGAGGCAGTGGGAAAGTTACCAAAAACATAGCCTGGCTAGAAACCACCGGTTCTTTAAGTCACAGTTCTGCAGACTGGCTCAGGTGGATGGTTCTTCTGATCTTTGCTGGGCGCCCTCATGCAACCGCGGTCAGATGTGGGTTAGGTAATCGGCTTTGCTGAGCCGTGCTGGCTCTCCCATCTCTGGTGCTTTGACCAGGACGAGCGGGCTGTCTCAGCTCTGCCCCATGTGGTCTCTCATCTTTTGGGAGGCTAGCCCCTGCTTGGTCAGGTGGCAGGGACAGGATTCTGAAAGAGAGTAGAAATACCTGTTCTACATTGAATGCTGTCCCGCCCCCTCCACCAAAATTTTTTTTTTCTGTCCAGCCAGAATCTCAGAATGTGACTTTAAGTTGACATAGGGTATTTGGAGATGTAATTAGTTAAGATTAGGTCAGATTGGATTAGGGTGGGCCCTAAACCCAATTACTGGTTTCCTTTTAAGAAGGGAAGGAGAGACACACACGGGGAGAAAGCTATGTGACAATGGAGGTAGAGATGGGAGTTATGCCCCTACAAGCCAAGGAACGCCAAGAATGGCCGGCAACCACCAGAATCTAGGAGAGAGGCAAAGGATTCTTCTTCCCTAGAGCCATCAGAGAGAGTGTAGCCCTTCCAACACCTTCATTTTGGAATTTCTGGCTTCCAGAACAGTGAGAGAATAAATTTCTGTTGTTTTAAGCCATCCAGTTTTTGATATTTTTTAAGGCAGCCTTAGAAAGCTAATACAACACCCAAAGACTCTTGAAAGCTAGACTTTTAACTGACACAACATTAATTCTGCTACATTCTATTGGTCAAAATAAGCCACAAGGCCACCGCGGGTTCAAGGGGTGGGGCGGTATAGGTATACTACTACTTTTTGATGGGAGAAGCTGCAAAGCAAAGGGGAGTCATAAATCAGGGCCTTCGTTGCCCATCACAGATCTTTTTTTTTCCATTTCCATATGTAATGCACTTAGCAGATGACTGCTACTTTCCTTTCCTTTGAATCTGAATGGAGATGTTAGCATAACTAAGCTTCAAGATGGTACTATTGACAGCACTGTTTGAAATTGACTGGAAGTAGTAGAGGGTGGAGACAGAAAAACTAATTTTAACATTTTAGCAATAATCCATGAGAAAGATAAGGAGAATGCAGACTGAAGTAAAGGCAATGGAGAAAGGAAAGAAAGGAGAACTATTTTGTAAATGTATTCAACTGGTCAGTAGAGCAGAGTGATTGAGAATAATGGGCTTTGGATGCAGGCAGCTCCAGGTTTAAACCCTTGCCTCTCCACATGCTAACTACGTCCCTTTGACCAAATCACTTAATTTATCTAACCTTCAGCTTTTTCACCTGTAAGATGTAAATAAAAGCAGTACCTTCCTCAAAGGGTTGCCGTGATAAGAAATTAAATCATGAAGGTAAGGATACTGTCGTAGCATTTGGCAAATTATGAGCACTTGCTAAGTTAAAGTTATTATTAAGACTTGAAAACTGATTGGAATTGGGGGTTGGAAAAGGAAGAACTCACAAATGACTCATTACTTGTACAGCTGGTTACATGGCAGAGTCATTTCTTGAGATAAGGGAAATATGAAAAACAAGTTGCAGAGAGAGGACAAATAGCAGTAGTTTGCACCTTAAGTTTAAGGTGCCTGTAAGATATCCAATTAGTACTCCAACGTTTTTTTTTTTAACCAATGACCCTTTCTGATAAACATACTCTTCTATTGCGTTTCACTTCCTGACCTTGTACTTGCTTCACCCTTTCATCAACATAGGAATACCTTCCATTCCTCTGGTAGTTTATTTATCCACATCACCTAAAAAGAAAAAACTTGGAAAATAAGGGGGGGGGGGCGGATAACTGACCTTTGCATTGTGTTTAAATATGAATGTGTTAAGAGGGCTTTTTTTTTGGTCATTTTTCTTCATCTGCTTGAAGAAGGCTCAAACAAATACTCTGCTAGTTTATAACTAATGAGAAAATTTACATGGATACATTGTGGTAAATTAATTAGCTTGAGTCTCATGAGCTCATTTACAGAGGTGAAGAATTTACTACCAATAAGACTGGCAAGATCCTTTACACCTTAAATGAGAAAAATATGTACAATTTCTTATGTGTATTTGCTATTATGGACAGTCTTTGTGATCTTCACAAGCCTTGAGGTTAATGGAAGGGTGATATTTCTGGAAGTTTTTATTTTTCTGTTTCAAAATAACCTCTGCATTTAAAACAAAGAGGGTTTTAAACCTAAATCTGACCTTGGCTCCACACCTGGTTTGTCTCCAGTTTGGTTCTTTTTCCATAGTACTTAGATGATCATTGTATTGTAAATGTTCCCTGATCTTTGATCCCCTCTTCTTTCCTTCTCCATTCCCTGGCCTCTTATGGAGAAGGGCAATAACCCCACAGGGCTTTGAATGCTCAAAGCATTTATATCAACCAGATTATTTCATTTCAAGGCTTCTCATCAAATATCATCGTGCCTATATTTTCTTTTAATTCTAACCATGGCTAAATCTTTTTTTAACGACTAATACTTTTTATTTCCCACTAGAAAAATGTAAGATATTAATTTAGATAGAAGGGTTTCTGCCTATTTTTTCCCACTCTCTAAACTCTATGCAAACAGACAATATGTTCTATGCAATAAGTCCTTAAGAGATGAACATACCACTGCTGAGAACAGGCATAGCTTCTAGGGCTCCCTGACTTAGAGGAAAGAGTGTGATTTGGGAGAAGAAGCTGGGAGCAGAGGAGCTTCCCCAAGACAGAAAAAGTGATTTCGTCCCTGGGATGGAGGAAGGAAAAAAAAACAGTGGGTCAGATATGGCAGAGACCTATCCTCTCTTCCCTCATGGCACCTCAGGAATGGAGCTGGACCTTAGAAGTCATGGCTATATGGTACAGGAAGCTGGATCCTAGGCCTGGGGCTCCAAAAACATGACAGGGATGCAGCAGAGAACTTTTTTTTCCAGAGATTTATCTTTATTTATTTCTCCCCACCCCCTTGTTGTTTGCACTTGCTGTGTCTGTTCGGCTTCCTTGTTTCTTTAGGAGGCACCGGGAACCAAACCCGGGACCTCTGATGTGGGAGGGAGGTTCCTAATCACTTGAGCCACCTCTGCTCCCTGCTTTGCTGTGTCTCTCATTATGTTTTTCCTCCCTGCGTCTCTTGTTGCATCATCATGGGGCATCAGCTCGCCGTGCCTTCCCATCACGTCAGCTTGCTGTCTTCTTTAGGAGGCACTGGGAACCACTGCTCCCTGCTTTGTTGTGTCTCTCATTATGTTTTTTCTTCTTGTGTCTCTTGTGTCAGCTTGCCACACCTGCCCATCATGCCAGCTCGCTGTATTCTTTAGGAGGCACCGGGATCTGAACCAGCAACCTCCCATGTGGTAGGCGGGAGCCCTGTTGCCTGAGCCGCATCCGATTCCCATCAGCAGAGAGCTTTTAGCCACAAAGAACACCTGTGTCCTACAATGAGGGGCTGTTCAGAGCCCCTTCATCTATTTTCTTATTACCATGTAAGTCTCCTGGACCCCTGGTGCAACATAGGGATGGGGTGGGGATCCTCATAATGCTGGTGAGAGCATATCCCACCATGTAAGTAGGGTGAGACTCAAAATCACCTTAATTAAAGGAAAAGGCAGTGATATTTCCCGTACACTCAAGTTGGAGAACTAAGAGCCATACCAACAAAATGAACTTGAATTTAAGTACCTTGTGTCATTAAAATAGTGTTTGTTTTACATTTTCAAATATAAAATGTCATTTAATTATTGGATAAACTTTAGCAAACTACACATGCTGCTAACATTTGGCCCAGAGATTCTGATACCTTCACCTCTTACACCCTTATTATTTAGAAGAACCAAAGACAGAACTTAGGGCAACAGCAAAATTTAAGGTGTAAGCAGAGGGGGCATAGTTTACAAAAGAGAAAGAACAGTTTAGAGAGCCAAAATCAGCCAGAGAATCAGGAATTGGTGCCTGCTTATACTTTAAAGGTTTCTGAAGGCATGAGACTAAAGTACCTGGCAACTGCAGAACACAAGGGATAATTAATAAGGATATTATTTTTTTAAAAAAACAGAAAATAAGTGTTGGAGAGAATGCAGAAAGGTGGGGAGACACTCATACACCCAGTTTTTCTTTTATTTTTATTAATTTTTATTAACAAACACTCTATATCCACCAAGGAAAAACTCCCCTTTCACCCATCTCTTCACCCCATGGCAACCACCAATCTACTTGCTGTTTCTAAAAAATTGTTTTTCTAGATATCTTGTATAAGTATCATCATACAATATTTGTTCTTTTGCATCCTGCTTATTTCACTGAGCATGTTTTCAAGGTTCATCCATGTTGCAGCAAGTCTTAGAACTTCATTCTTTCTTACAGGCAAATAATATTCTATTGTGCCTATACGCCACCTTTTGTTTATCCATTCATCTGTTCATGGACACCTTTGGCAACTGTGAATGCGGCTGCTATGAATATCGGTGTGCAAGTATCCAATTGAGACCTTTTTTTCACTTTCTTTGTGCATATACCTAGGAGTGGAATTACCAGATCATATTGTAATTCTATATTTAAACGTTGAGGAACTGAAATACTGTTCCACAGAGGCTGTACCATTTTACAGTCCCACCAACAATGCGCTAGCTCTCCAATTTCTCCACATTCCTTCTAACACTTGTTATTTTGTGCTGTTTTTTTTTTTTTAAATAATGCCCATCTTTGTGGATGTGCAGTGGTAGCTTATTGTGGTTTTGAATTGCATTTCCTTAATGGCTAATGATGTTGAGCATCTCTTCATATATTATTGACCATTTGTATATCCTCTTTTGTCTATTCAAGTCCTTTGCTCATTTTAAATGTGTTGTTCATGTTATGTTCTTAAAGTTTTTCATATCCTCTGAATATTAAACCCTCATCTGATAAAAGATTTGCAACCATCTTCTCCTATTTGGTAGGTTGCCTTTTTTTCACTTTCTTGATAATGACCATTGTTGTGTAAACTTTTTTATTTTGATGAAGTTAAATGTATCTACTGTTTCATTTGATGCTCATACTTTTGGTGTCATATTTAAGAATGTGTTGCTGAATCCCAGGTCATAAAGACTTACTCCTATGCTATCTTCGAAGAGTATTATGGTTTTAGCTTTTATATTCAGTTCCTTTGATCCATTTTGAATTCAAGTTTGTATATGGTATGAGATAGGGGACCAACTCCACTTTTTGCATGTAGATATATAGTTTTCCCAACACCATTTGTTGAAGAAACTCTTCATTCTCCATTATCATATTCTTAATATTCTTGTCAAAAATCAATTGGCCGTAAAAAGAATTAAAAGCAGGGACTCAAACAGATATTTGTACACCAATGTTCACAGCGGCATTATTCACAATTGCCAAAAGATGGAAACAACCCAAGTGTCCATCAAATGATGAATGGATAGACAAAATGTGGTCTATACATACAATAGAATATTATTCAGAATTAAAAAGGAATGAAATTCTGATTCTTGTGACAACATGGATGAGCCTTGAAGACATCATGTTGAGTAAAATAAGCCAGACACAAAAAGACAAATATTACATGAAATAATTAGAAGAAGCAAACTCATAGAGTCAGAATCTAGAATATAGGTCACCAGGGGCTAAGTGGAGGGTAAGGATTAGGGAGTTAAAGCTTAAATTGTACAAAGTTTCTATTGGGTAGATTGTAAAGTTTTGGTAATGGGTGCTGTTAATCACATTTGCACAACATTGCAAATGTAATTACCAGCACTGAATTATATATGTGAAATTCGTTAAAAGGGGGAATTTTAGGTAGTATATATGTTACTTCAGTAAAATTAAAAGAGAATACATAGGACTGCACCACATTATGTACCTGATTGTAAAGAATGGACTATAGTTAGTATATTTATACAGATGCTTTTCCATGAATCATAACAAATGTACCTCACTAGTGAAAGGTGTTAATAATAGGGTGGGGGAAGAGTCATGGGAAGATGGCATTGGAGTAGGCAGGCAGGGCTCAACTCTCTCACAAAACATTGGAAAGAGGGCCAAAAGCTTTCTGAGGGAC
>JAQZBX010105069.1:0-12213 GCA_029593785.1 Cabassous unicinctus
GGGCTTAGCTCCTGTTTCCTCCACAAGGTCAGCTGTAGATGATCAGGCGAATGGCTTGCCTCTCTTCTCCTGGGGCCTTCTTTCCAACATCAAAGCTGCTTCTCAAAGGACTGCTTCAACTCTGTTCTTTGCCTTGCCTTTTATATTCGATTCCCCACCCACCAAGGGGTGGGGCTCAACGCCCTACTGACATGGCCCAGTCAACGCCCTAATCATAACTTAATCATGCCCAGATTAACAGATCAGTTTACAAGCATGATCCAATTATATTTTTGGAATTCATAATTACATCAAATTGGCCAACGGTTACACCACCCTTCCCTGGATGCTTGTATTAGTAAGCCAAAGGGGTGTTGATGCAAAGAACCAGAAATTGTTGGCTTTTATGAAGGATATTTATTTGGGGTAGAACCTGACAGTTACAAAGCCATAAAGAGTCCAACTCAAGGCACTGTAAGAGGTACTTTCTCACTTAAAAGTTTGTTGCTACCTGTTGACACAAGATGGTGGGTGACATCTGTGAGGGTTCAGCCTTCCTCTTCCCTCTTAAGGCTCCGTGGGTCCAGCTTCTTCCAATCTCAGCTGTAGGCTGGCATAAGGCTCATTTCTCTTCCTAGGGCTCATTTCTTCCTGGGCTCAGCTGTTCTGTTCTCTTTACAAGGTCGGCTGTAAACTCTCAGGCGCATCTCTTTTTCTGGGGCTCCAGCATCAAAACCAAATTCTCTCCTCTGCTGTGTCTTTTTCTGTGTTCTCTTGTGTGTCTACTTTCGTGTGGGAGTCTGTTTTTTTCAGCCCACCAAGAGGGTGGGGACTCAACCCTGCATGCCCTAATGATGTGGTTGAATCAAAGCCCTAATTTTAACATAATTTAATCAAAGACACCTCAGCTGAATCTAATACATCAAAGGGTATCATGCCCAGAGAAACAGACCAGTTTACAAACATAATTGATCTCTTTTGGAATTCATAAATAATATCAAACTACTACTAGGCCTCGAGCTCCCTACTCTGCCACCTTCCCTGGAAGGTCACCAATTGTTTTTTTTGTTTGTTTGTTTGTTTTCATGAGCATATAGTAATTCTTTATAGGGGAGGTGAGGCCAAGAGAAGCGGTGTGTAAAGCACCTAGCAGTGTCAGGCACATAGTAGGGGCTCAGAACACGTCAGCCAGTGCCAGGTGCCCACAAAAGGGAAGATGGGACTCAAGAGTCCCCCTACCACAGCCAGTCTCCCCATGCCTGCAGCCTTTGGCACCCGGAGGCGCCCCCTGCTGATCATCCCTTCTGCACATGTGCGCGCAGGCTGGCCATTTCGCATGCAGGTCCTGTTTGGCTCTGCCAGCGCGCTGTCCACGGTGGTTGTTATAGAGACCATCAAGCACCCTGCCTGTGATCGCTGGGTATAGTACGGCAGTGACCAGGGACTACTGGAAATCAGAGCGCCATGTCTTTCCACAATCTTCCCTGTAAGGCAGACCCCTCGTGCCCTGTGGGTCCTCAAGCTCCTCGGGGTTTTGGCCTGGCTTGTTGGGTCCCTTTTTTAAGGCCCCGTCCAGGCCCTGCCCTGCCAGGAGCCCTTTGGGTCTGGAAGCCTCTTGGGGGTACTGCCAGCCTTGGTCCCTTTCATTGCCGGCAACTCCCTCTCGGCCCTCCACACCTTAGAGAATGTCCCTAGCCCACCGCAGAAACTCCGGCCGAGTGCATTAGCTCTGTCCAGTAGAACTTTTTCCAATTAAAAGCAAGTATTTATTTTGTATGAAGAAATTTACAGAATACTGATCACAGGAATAATTTGCTAGTTGCACTGAATAATTATTGTTCATATTCTATAATATTGTTATTTTCATTTATCTGGTCTACTCCAGCCCTTTTCTGGTTACTATTTGCATGCAATACCTTTTTCCAACCTTTCACTTTTAACCTGGTTGTGTCCTTACGTCTGAGGGTGGGTCTCTTGTAGACAACATATAGACAGCTCATATTTTTTTATTCATTCTATCAGCCTATGTCTTTTGATTGGGGAGTTCAATCCATTAACGTTGTGTTATTACTGAAAAGGCATTACTTACTTCATCGATTTTGTCCTTCAGTTCTCTGGCATACAGTTCTGTTGTCTATTTTCTTATCCTTTAGTTTACCCTTCCTTATAATCTTCATTTCCAAACTCTGCTCTAGATCTCTTGCCCTTGTTTTTTCCTTTCAGGCTGCAGCACCCCCTTTAGTATCTCTTGAAAATTTGGTCTTTTGGTAACATATTCTATTAGTTTTTATTTGTCTGTGAAGACTTTGAAATCACTCTTATTTTTGAAGGACAGCTTTGCCGAATACAGAATTTCTTGGCTGGCAATTTTTCTCTTTCAGTACGTTAAATACATCATACCACTTCCTTCTCTCCTCCATGGTTTCTGATAAGAGATCTGCACTTAATCTTATTGAGTTTCCCTCGTATGTGATACTTTGGTTTTCTCTCTTTTTTACTTCATTGCATTTATTAGTATTATATATGAAGTATAATATAGCTTGTCATAATTTATTCCATATTACCTTTGATTCTACATTAGAAAACATCCGAAATGAAGAATAGCAGGTACTTTTTTCCTGTAGATACTCAAGAATAATTGCCAGCACAAAATCCGCAAAACAGAGAGACCTGTGGAAAAGGATGTGAAGATTGAGATTGAGAATTTTAGAAAAAATTAAAGTACACAATCTTTTCCTTAATTTCATCTACATGATTTCTCTAATTGGAGGGTAAAAATTGTGTTAAAGAAGGCATGCCCTTATTAGATGTATCTTCACATCTGAATTAACCAGGGTATGTCTTGTAGGTTACAGGACTAATGACATTATCAACTGCATAAAAAGACAGTCCTCCATGGAAACAGTTCTTTTTTAGAGCAAAAAAAGATGCTCTGAGCACTGGAATGTGATGAAAGCATGATCAATAAATCTTGTTTTCCCTGCATTTTTAGTCTGAGTTGTGAATATAGAAGAAAATTTTAACCACGAGGAGTCCGTCCTTATTTATTTTGTAAATGCTTTTCTCTTACTGCTTTCAGAATCCTCTCTTTATCTCTGATATTTGTCATTCTGAATAGTAGGTGTCTCAGGGTAGGTCTGTTCAGATTTATTCTGTTTGGGGTGTGTTGTCCTTCTTGGATATTGATATTTATGTCCTTCATAAGGGTTGGGAAGTTTTTGGTCATTATTTCCTCAAATACTCTTTCTGCCCCCTTTCCATTCTCTTTTCCTTCTGGGACACCAATAAAGCAAATGTTTGTGCATTTTGCATAGTCATTCAATTCCCTGAGACTCTGTTCCATTTTTTCCATTCTCTTCTCTTTCTGTTTTCCTGTCTTTTCCAGGTCAGATGTTCTGCCTTTGAAATCACTAATTCTGTCTTGAAGAAATTCAAATCTGCTCCTATGTGCCTTTAATGTATTTTTAATCTCATCCATTGTGTCTTTCATTCCCATAAGATCTGTTACTTTTCTTTGCAGGCTTTCAAATTGTTCTTTATGCTCACTCAGTGTCTTCTTAATGTCCTTTACTTGTTTAGTAATATTTTCTATAAATTCTTTGAAGTGATTTTGGAGAGTTGTGTGATTATCACTGATTAATGGTCTTAAATCCTGTATCTCTTCAGGATATTTGGTTTGTTCTTTGGGCTGGTCCATCT
The DNA here is from genome assembly GCA_029593785.1 of Cabassous unicinctus. Classification (NCBI taxonomy): domain Eukaryota; kingdom Metazoa; phylum Chordata; class Mammalia; order Cingulata; family Chlamyphoridae; genus Cabassous; species Cabassous unicinctus. Next base: position 3,679 of record JAQZBX010105069.1, read on the forward strand.
CTCCCTGTTTCCTAGTTTGGCTTGTAATTTTTTGCTAATGTCTAGGTATCTGAATACATTGGTGAATTTACTCTGATGGCCAATTTCTCTCTTGCCTATTGTTTTTTGTTTTTTTTTTTTCCCACAGCTTTTCTTATTCTCAGTCTTTAAAATTGCCCAGCTTCTGCCACATTCTCCAAGGAAGCAGCAACAGTCCCCCAAGTGCAGGGGCAGTGTCTGGCTAAGGAGGATGATCCACTGATGGGCTCTTGTTATTGATGACTAGCCTTACGAGTCTTTGCTCTTGAAACTGAAACTTAGTCTATTGTTATGGGGTGCTCAAGGGTTGCCTCCTGAGAGCCTCCTTGTTGCCCAAATGTGGCCTCTCTCCAAGCCAAACTCAGCATTATGAATGCATTACCTTCCTCCTAGCGTGGGACATGACTCCAGGGGATGTGCCTCCCTGGCAACGAGGGATTACTACCTAGTGCCAACTGGCAATACGACTGGAAAAAGACCTTGAATAAAAGGGGGAAAAGGTAAAGACAAATGAGTTCATATGGCTAAGAGACTTCAAAGTGAGTTGGGAGGTCATCCCAGAGGTAACACTTATACATATCTCAGTAGGACCTCATAGGCTTCCAATGTGGATATCACCCCAAATAGAGGGGCTCCTGAGGGCTCTGGAGTCATCCAGGTCCTATATCAGGGTGGATAGCTCCGGAGTTTGGCGCCTTATCAGTGGGCCCTACTTTGGAATCTATGCTTCTGAGAGTGACAGAGTTGGACTCAAATATGTCCTCCCTGCACAAGGTCCATCAGTCCCTTCTATTCAGACCTATATGTGGTGCTGGAGTTTGTAGGTATACTTCCAGAGACTGGAGTCTTTGGCCTGCCCATGTGCCAGCTGTGCCTGGAATCTCAGTGCAGCCTCAACTCCTACTCTACAGCTCAATGGACTTACCCAGGACACCTGGCAGGGAGATGATGATGGACAACTGCCATCCCAGGGAATGGAGAGAGTCTGCAGCTGCAGGCAGGATAATCCCATCCATCTTATCAATGGGATATAAGCCCCCTCTCACTTGGAGGTGGAGTGGACATCACCATCCTAGACTCCTCAGGATTGTGGGGAGAGTTAATGGACTAGAGTGGACTTACTGGTATTCTGTTACAAACATATTGTGATTCAAGTAATGGAAGAAATTACAACATTAATGTGAAGCCAGTAGCCACTGGATGCTTTGGGGGCAGGGAGAGGGGAAAGCAATTGTAATACAGGGGCTTTTTCGGGACTTGGAAATTATCCTGAGTGACATTGGAACGACAGATATAGGCCATTTTACATCAGCATATAACATGCAGAACTGTGTGGGAGAGAGTGTGGTCTACAGTGTGAACTATGGTCCATGCTTAGTGCCAAAGCCCCAGGTTGTGTATATCCATTGCAGGTGATGTGCCACACTATTGAAAGATGTTTATATGGGAGGATGTGGGAGGTGGGGCATATGGGAATTCCTATAATTTTTGTGTAACATTTATGTAATCTAAGTGTCTTTTAAAAAATAAAAAAAAAATTATTAAAATAAAAAAAATAAATAAAAATAAAATTGCCCAGCTTAAGTTTTCAAAATCGGGCCAGGGACTCACTTGTGGGACGCAGATTTTCTCCCAAGGGTTGAATACAGAGAGAGGGAACAGTTTTTGTCCATGCAATTTCCAGACCAGCCAGCAGATGGTGCTAGTTAGCGCATCTTTCCATTGAGGTGTTTCAGTCTCAGCTTTCCTTTTTTCTTGTGTTGAATCTCCAGAGTGGACATTCAAAATGGGCTCTGCTGGCCAAATTCACTGAAGAAAAGCACCATGACCTCCCCTCCCTTTTTCCCTTGAAACAGCTGACAGGAAGAAAGATGTATGTTCCCTTCAGTTGGCTGCAGCGTGCCAGGGGTTTTACCCCAGCTTAATATCTTGGGGTGGGGGAGGGGAGCCCTTCCTGGCTGCCATGGGGGCTTGGTAACTCACATATTTTTCATTTCAGCTTCTTCGTCTCTGTCCCTCACCCTCTGGGAATTGTGTAGCACTGTCCTGATTTGCTGATCTCCAGAGCAGGTCCCTCAGACAGCTTTTGGCTCTTTCTCCCTTGTGTTTGTGAGAGCATTCAGCTCTGCCTGTTAGTCCATCGCCATCTTCCCACAATCCTCCATGAATTGATTTTTGACAAGAATAACAAGTCCACTCAATGGGGAAAGAATAGCTTCTTTAACAAATGTTGCTGAGAAAACTGGATATCTATATGTGAAAGAATGAAGGTAGACACCTATCTGAAACCATACATAAAAAGTGACTCAAAATGGAATAAAGACGTAACTATAATAATTAAAACTATAAACCTCCATGAAGAAATCTTAGGGAAGCAATGGTTTCTTAGAGTTTATACCAAAATATGAGCAACAAAAGAAAAAGATAAATGATACATCATCAACATTAAAAAATTTTGTGCATCAAAGGACTTCATTATGAAAATAAAAAGAAAACCTACACAATGGGAGAAAATATTTGGAAACCACTGTCCAATAAGTGTTCAACCTAAAATATGTAAAGACATCCTACAACTCAACAACAAGAAAACAACCCAATTAAAAAAAAATTGACAAAAGACATGAATAGACATTTATCCTGAAAGTTATACAAATGGACAAAAAGGACATGAAAAGATGGTCATCATCTTTAAGGAAATGCAAATGAAAACCACAATGAGAACTATTTCACATCCTCTAGAATGAGTACTGTTAAAAAAAATGGAAAATAAGTGTTGGAGAGGATGTGGAACATGGAGAGGAGAGGATAGGAATATTTGTTCATTGCTAATGAGAAAGTGGTGCAGCTGCTGGATATCTATGCAAAAGAATGAAGGTAGAAAATAGTTTGTTGGTTCCTCAGAAAAGTGAGTATAGAATTACCATATGACCCATTAGTTTGACTTTAAGATATGTACCCAAAAGAATTGAAAACTGGGTCTTGAACTGATATTTGCACACAGTTATTCATAGTGGTGTTATTCACAGTTGCCGAAAGACGGATGCACCTCAAGTGTCCATCAACAGAACAATGGATAAACAAAATGTGGTATATTCATACAATGGAATATTATTGAGCCATTAAATGGAACGAAGTCCTGATACATGCGGAAACATGTAGGAACCTTGAAAACATCATGTGGAGTGAAATAAGTCAGACGCAAAAGGACAATTATTGTATGATCTCACTGATTACAATAATTAATTACAATAAATAAATTCATATAGTCAGAAGCTACAATAAAAGTTACCAGGAGCCAGGGTGAGGGTAAGGAGTTGGAGTTGATGCTTAATTGGTACAGAATCCCATTTGGGGCGATGTTTAAGTTTTGGTGGTAGATTTGGGTGATTGTAACACAACATTGTGATTATAATTCCACTGAATTATATATATTAATGTGGTTATAAGGGGAAAATTTAGATTGTATATATGTTACTTGAATAAAAAATTTAAAAAAGCCATAGGACTGTGCAACACAACCAGTGAACCTAATGTAAAGTATGGCCTGTAACTAATAGTACAGTTGTCATAATATTCTTTCATCAGTTGTAACAAAGGTACCACACTAATGCAAATCGTTAGTAATGGGGTTTGGGATTATGTAGGAACTCTGTATTTTCTGCATGATTTTTTTTGTAAACCTACAACTTCTCTAATGAAAAAAAAATTTTTTTTCTTAAAAAAAAAAAAAAAAGGATCTTGTGATGACCTGGCTAGTTCCTCTCCCAACCCTCACTTGCTTGGCACAGTGTTGGCTTGTGCTCCAGTGCAGATCCCTGGTCCCTATATTGGAGGGAGCAGAGTAACTCCCTTATACTTACTGACAACATGTATGCTGGGTACAGTCTGTCTGGTGGTGGCCTGAGGGATTCACCACCTCAGAACTTGTCCTGCATGTATAAGGTGGCTCTACTGCAGAACACTATGGGAGAATAATCAAGTTTGCTTTCTGGGACAAAGGATTGCTGTGCAGTGCCCATGACTGTGAGAAAACTTTTTCTTAGCTAGAAATGGATATTTGTATCCATGTAAACAGGGGACTCCTGGGCCCACACATGCATGCCCTAGGTAAGACCAGGAAGACCCTTATGCTTTGGCCTGGATCTATACTCTAAACTCATTGTATGGAGAAGCACTGAAGGACAGCACTGGTACAAGTAAATCTGCAAAGATTAGGAAAGGTGTTTTCTTGTCTTCTTTTTTTTGTTGTTCCTGGCTGTATTAGCCAAAGGGGTGCTGATGCAAAGTACCAGAAATCTGTTGGCTTTTATGAAGAGTACTTATTTGGGGTAGAAGCTTACAGTCACAAGACCTTAATGAGTACAGCTCAAGGTACCATAAGAGGTACTTTCTTACCCCAAGTCTGTTGCCACGTGTTGATGCAAGATGATGGGCGATGTCTGTGAGGATTCAGCCTTCCTATTCCCTCTTAAGGCTCCATGGGTCCAGCTTCTTCCTATCGCAGCTGTAGGCTGGCATACGGCTCATCTCTCTTCCTGGGGCTCATTTCTTCCCAGGGCTCATTTCTTTCCAGGCTCAGCTGTTCTGGTTTCTTCACAAGGTCAGCTGTAAACTATCAGGCAAATGGCTTCTCTCTCCCCAGGGCTCCAGCGTCAAAACCAAGTTCTCTCCTCTGCTGTGTATCTACTTCCGTGTGAGAGTCTCTTTTATCAGCCCACCAAGGGGGTGGGGACTCAACCCTGTACGCCCTAGTGACATGGTCAAATCAAATCCCTAATCTTGATTTAATAAAGTAAAAGTCAAACCTCTGAATTTAATACAAAGGGCTATCATGCCCAGAGGAACAGACAGGTTTACAAATATCATCTATATCTCTTTTTGGAATTCACAAATTAGATCAAACTGCCACACTGGCATTCAGGGAAAGCTCTGTTATAGCTGGTTACAAGCTTAAGGAACAGACGCCTGAGGAACTGAATTCCAGTGATCACACATTAAAATATAAAAATATCCAGCTTTTAATAAAAGATTATGAAATATATGAAGAAACAGAAAGTAATGACCCAGGAGATTAAAGCATCAGAAATCATCAATTCGGACTAGCATACCTGGGATATATTACACAAAGACTTTTTAAAATTTTTCCTAAATATGCTCAAAGAGCTAAAGGAAAATATTCACAAAAAACTAAAATCACGGAAACAATGGAGAGAGAGAAATTTTATAAAAGAACCAAACAGAGCTGAAGACCATAATTAACAGAGGGTTTCAGTAGCAGATTGGAGCAGGCAGAAAAATAATCAATGAACTTGAAGCAAAGACAATTGAAATCATTCTGAGGAGCAGAAAGAAGAAAGACAGAAGAAAGACTGACGAAAAGTGTACGGATCCTGAGGAACCTGAGATACCATTAAGCATACCAATATAAGCATTGTGGGAGTCCCAGAAGGAGGAAGAGGGCAGGGAGCAGAGGGAATATTCATAGAAATACATCCAAGATGTTTGTGTTTATCAACACTGGATCGGCTCTAGTGGAGATGGTGCAAGTTCAAACGAAAGGATAATAGACAATAGATTGAAGCCACATGAAATAAAGATGTCCAGTGAGGATAACAACATTGGAAAATGTAAATGCCAGTACTATTGTAGTTTTGGTTTGTAACTCCACTTTTTATTTCCTATAGGATTTAAGTGGCAAACGCATAAAAAAAATGATAAATCAGTGGTTTGTGACTCATAATCCATAAATGTGTAATTTGTTAGAAGAACTACATAATGGGGGGGGGGGACATAGTTTGTATATGCTATTGAAGCTAAGTTAGTACCAAAGCAAAAGAGATTATTAAAGATTCAGGCTGTTAAATTTAAGTACCATGGTAACTACAAAGAAAATATTAGAGAATATGCAAGCTCTCGTAGAGATAGGAATAGAATATAAGTTGCCAAGCAAGTGGTGGTGAGAGACAATGGGGTGCTAATTCATACTGGGTGTAGGGTGTATGTTTGGGGAGATGGAGAAGTTTTGTAGTAGAAGGTGATTAGAGTACCTCAATATTTTGAATGTGATTATTCTCATTGAATAGTAAGCTTGGGGGTGGTTGAGGTGCAAAAATTTATATTGTTAATATGGTCCACAATTAAAATATGAAGAAAGAGCAACCAAAATGACAGCAACAATTAAATGTAATATATAGTCCTAAATGAAATCTAGCAAGAGTAAAGAAAAGGCTTAAGGGACAATTCATAGAATATATGAAAAATTAGAATATAGACTTGAAGCTTTAGATGAATGCTAAATTTCTTGAACTTGATAACTGTATTTAAGGTGGTTACATAAATGAATATCTTTGGTCTCAGGAAATGTACATGGCAGTAACAAGTGTTTAAGGAGCATGATGTATACGAACTCCACTCAAGTGTTCAGAAAATTGATAAATGGATAGGATGTATACAAAGATGCAGAGATAGATAAAGTGATATGACAAATGTGGTAAAATGTTAAAATTGGTGGTCTAAGTATATGCGGGGGGAGGTGTAGTTTAATATTGGAGCTCTCTGTATGGGGTTTGTATTATTTTTGTAAAAGTTTTTTTAAATTTGAAAGTATTTCAAAATGAAAGGTTAAAAAATAATGCCAAGAACAACTTAAAAGTTAATGTGTGAAACCTCTCTTCTCTGCTCCCACCCCTTTTTCTAAAGGCTCCTGTTCCAAAGAGTGCACTCATTCCGGCAATTCCCATCACCAAATCAACAGGCTCCCGTTTCCGGAATAGTGTGGAAGGATTGAATCAGGAAATTGAAATAATAATTAAAGAGACTGGAGAAAAGGAAGAGCAACTTATAGTAAGTGATCTTGTATGTTAAAATAATGTTTATATGCTTCTGTTAAAACATACAAAATTTTTATTTCCATATTTACTTCCTTCTCGTTGAGAGATAATGAAAATTTCATTGAGAAATAAAGAAAAAGGTTTCTTTGCAAAAGTCTTTCAGAGGCAGTAGGCAGATGGAGAAAGATAGTAGCTAAGGCCTGTTATCAAGTATCACTGATTCACACAATGGATAACCTTTTCCTCTAATATGAAACCTAGTGTTACAACTAGTTTTCTCAAAGTCTTTTACTATAGCCCTTTTTTATAATTTTAAAATAACATTTACCACATGGTAATTAATTCAGTACAATTCAGCCAACCTTGACTCCCTACTGTGTGCCAGGTCCTGAGAATAGTCTTTCACTAGACTGCTCAGTGTCCAGTGGGGGAGTCAGATTAGACCAGGGTGTCACTAATGGAGTAGCATAAAGGCTTCTTTCTTGTTTGGGTCTGATAATTTGGAGGGGATTTCTTATTTGTGAGTCTGGGGCTACAGAGGAAGGTTGACATTGGGTATATTTCAAAATCAATAATAAATATACTTGTATTTTTAAAAAATTTATAATAGCCACAGGATATTCCAGATGGCCATCGTGCACCTCCCCCCCTCGTACAGAGAAGTAGCAGCACACGCAGCATTGACACACAGACTCCCGGTGGAGCAGACAGAGGAAGCAACAACAGCAGCCGTTCTCAGTCTGTGTCTCCCACCTCGTTCTTCACCGTTTCCAATGAAGGTAGTGAGGAGAGCCCTTGTTCAGCTGATGACCTACTTGTTGATCCCAGGGATAAAGGTACAACACTGGAGAAATTTGTTATTAGATGATAAGCAAACACCACCTGTTCTAGCATTCATTCTATTCATTTTCTAGCAGAATGCACATACTTAAAGGTAGTCAGGCAATTGCTTTGAGATGTGTACAAAACACAAATTTTAAAACTTGAAGAACAAAAGTTTTGCTATGGTACCCACGCAGTGGTTTGGTTGGGTGGGTTTTTAGGCTTTTGTTTGTATTTCCTTTTATAGCATTGTTGAAACAAGTTGCTTATTAGTGAGAAACATTGTTTTGGTATAAATGAAGTGAACATTTTTCCTGAAATCACTTTCTTTGTCACTTTACTAGTCATTAGTTGTTAATATCTTACTACTTTTTAATTGAATGTGAATCCTTCAAGTTAGTGCTTTTTAGTATACATATTTGTAATATTTATAACAAGGATTAAGCTGATTTATCTTGATGCAAATTGAGTTTTCAAGGCAAACCTAGAGTAAAAAGTTGGAGAAGGCTAGTTATACTATTAAACTACTTATGCACTTAAAAAATAACATGGAGATATAGCAATTTGTATTTTAATTACAATTTTTCTTACCTTTAAAAACAAATAGGGGGAAGCGGGTGTGGCTCAGTGGATAGAGCCCCTGTTTACCATATGGGAGGCCCGGGTTCGCTTCCCGAGGCCTCCTTGTGAGGGCACGCCGGCCTGAGCGGTGCGGTGGGCTGATGCAGCAACCTCACGGCAGGAAGCGGGTGTGGCGCAATGGATAGAGCACCCGTTTACCATATGAGAGGCCCCGGGTTCGCTTTCCGCCGCCTCCTTGTGAGGGCAGGCCGGCTCGCACGGCGCCGTGGGCTGATGCGGCAAG
>JAQZBX010105070.1:0-10887 GCA_029593785.1 Cabassous unicinctus
AACAACAAAAATACCCGGGGATTTAGTAAAATTTAGAAAAGAGCCAGGAAAAAAACCAGTCAAATGGAGAAAACAGAGGATCAAGTTCAGAAAAGACATTCTATAGCTTTCTGTTTTATTGGAAGGCGGAGGGGTCATAGGAAAATCCAAGGATCTACATAATCAGGTTGGTGGGGACCAGTGCCTTTTGGCACGTTCGGTTTGGGCTCAGCACCCCATTCTTGCCAATGGAAAGAAAGGCACCACATTGAGGAGACTGAGATTTGCACACTTGCTCACACTTGTACAGTTTAATCAAATCTCTGGTTTTGAGTCCTATCATGATTTTGTTTGCCATATGGATTGTTCAGGAATGTTTAGCTATGCCTTAAAAGCGCCCCAAATCCTTATTTTCTTACAACTATTAAATGCAAAACTCAGAGTTTCTCCTTTTTTAAAATTTACATTCCACAGTATTGATTTTTGTTTACTAATCTATTAACTTGACAGATGTGTCATTAGTTTCTAAATAATTGCTTTTGCAGAGAAAGAAAAAAAAAAACACCTTTGTGTTTACAAAAACCTTTGAAAAATATTTTCTATTTAATTAGTAGCAATCTGTATCATTTGGAGATTTCAAGTTCAAAATTGGCTAACTTCTCTTCTGATTTCCTTCTATTTCTTGTAGAATGTTGAACTCTGTCTTCTGCAGGTGATGATATTTAGATTTCAGAACTCACAAGAGAGCATTGTAATTCCCTGCAGGCAGCGAGTAGATCTCTAGGCATTGGTCTGCGTGTCATCTTACAAGGCTGTGGACCCAGCCGTGTTTCAGGCAGGCCACGGAACACGGAGACTTAAAACCACCTCCCGTTCTAATTAATCAAAAAGTAAATACTTCAAACCTGCATATTTTGGGTTACAGGTCTCTGCAGTTGAATGTGTATATATATATATATGTATATATATATATTCCATTTTGAAAATCAACAAAAATATTTAGTTGATTCCATAAGCACTTGGAATCATGCATTCATTTATAGAATATTGAATTTTAAAAACAACAACAAGCCTCTGAGTATAAACATTGAAAAATGGTCCAAAATGAAGAAAGCAGGGGTGGGGGTGGATAAAACAGACACTTGAGAAATTTTTCAAGCATGATTCTTTGTCTTCTTGAACTCTGATTTAAGGGTTGCTTAGCAACAGTGGCAGTAACAGCTGGGACACCCTTGATCTTGTTGTGTAAACTATTAAAAATAGGTGATGGGAAGTGGCACCATGGAAACAATGACTATACTGAAGCAGGTGTCTTGAAGGCTGCTTTTCAGTTTAATATTAGAAGTGTAAATTACAAAGAGAAAAGGATAGAAAAGCCAGCTTTCATTCTCTTAATTTTAATCTTTGGTAAAGTGCAGTTTTTAGTCCTTTTTCATCTTTGCTCTTACAATTCCCTAAACATGTTACTTCAATAAATTCTTAATAATTGTAGCTGATTATTTGATACTGAATTTTGATTTCTAAATTTCACAATATTTTATATTTTATATTTTTTATAACCAAGGTCTCATGCAATCTAGATCCCAGGTGTCCACATATATATGAGTCAGTATAATGTGCTATTTAATTGTCATTGTGCCTGCATCTTTTAATCCTTTTCATTTATTAATGTTAATTTTCATACTGACCACCTTGTATTTGTTTATTTTAGATTAATACGAATGATACTTGACTTACTCCCTGGATCTTGTTTTATAATTAATGTCTATTAGCAATAAAATTTAAAAATATACTTGTTACCTATTTTTCACAGACTCGTATTTATAAAGATGATAGCAAACAATGACTCAGTTCCTACTTTCTGACAGCTTTGTAGGATGAGGCACTTGGTGACTTACAGGGCTCGTGGAAGTCCCACTATTGGCCAGGTTGGTGAGGAGGCGGTTTCCCAACGTTGTCACCTAAATCAAGGCTTTCTTGCCCTTTAAAGAAATTTGCTTTTCCAGATATTCAATTAAGGTATCATTACAGGGAGAATGGATGTTAAGAGATTTTGTCTTTATAGCTTTTAAATAAAATATTTAATAAGGGCAAGATCAATAGGGACCATTTCTACCCTGATTTCACAATCGGGAAACTGGACACCAAAAAGGTTAATATACAATAACTAAGTGCAAAGATTATAATTTGTAAGGTGACATCTAGCTGTGATTAAGCTGAGATTTGAGCCTTTGTCTTTTGACTCCTATTTCACAGTTCCTTCCACTTCATTGCACTGCTAAATTTAGCCTATTATAGTAAAGATTTCAGAATATTGGGAAGGCTTGATTGTTATTTTATTATCATTATTTATTATTATTTTATAATATTTAAGTGATAATAATTTTCCTGGAAATTTCTTGTCACTTTAATATTATAAACTCAGAGAAAAAAATAAGACATGTAAGTAAAAAATACCTAGAAAATCATATTCTTGTTCAAGGACAAGATAATCCATTGGCATAAAATCAAAAGAAACATAAAGCAGTGCAGGCTGCTAACCTCCTGGTCTTCTGGACTCCAGGTCTGGAAGCAAACAGATATGGCTGGAAGTTTCCATTCTGCCGAGCAATAGCAAAGAAAATTCTTCTATATGAAACGGGTATTTGGTGCCAGGCAAACCCTGATTTCAGGGTTTGAAATCAAGGCGTAAGGTGTGGTCCTTTTCACAAAAGAAGAGAAAGAAACCACTGCCTGGGACTAAGGCTGACAAGCGGCTGGACACTTAGAGTGGCAGAGGACTCTGGCATGGCCTCCTGAACCCCTGGCTCAGGAACTGAATTCGCGAGATTTCTCACTCCATGAACAGGATCCTGGGTCACCCAAGTAAGACCTGGTTCTAGATTGAGGCACTTAAAGCTAAAATCAGTAGACATTTAAATGATCAGTGAGCAGAGAGATAGTGAGAAGAAGACAGAGAAGGAGAGGGAAAGGCAAAGAGAGGGAGGGGAATGAAGGTGTAACTTTTTCTTTATGAGAATCTGGAAACCAAAATTTTCAAACACATGCAGAAAATGAATACTAGCAAAGGCTTCAAAAGTATCACCCAGAAGGTAAATTTACTCCCAATGAAATTGAAATCCATCAAAAAGAATAAGAAACAATGAACAATAAGAGTAACTCCTGGAACAATAACAGCTAGATATAAAATATAACTAATTAGAAATCTTCATAATGACTATAAAGCTAATTAAATAAAATACAAAATCTGAAAGGTGGGGGTAAACCAGATGTGACAAATATAGAAAATATAAGGGAAATGTGAAATATTGCTGAGGAATTTAAACTTATGCTGAAAGAAAAATTATAATTTGGAAAAAATGTGATAGAACAGATTAGAGAATGGGTAGCTGCATAGAATAGCTTTTACATACTACTAGGAAATTTGCAAAAGCTGGGGAGACTCAAATGAAGAAACTATCAGTAGAATGAATAAGCATAAAGGAAAACAATTTTCTTTAGATAGGTTCCTCCTGGGTCTGCACGTGTCCAACTGATATGCACCAGGATCAAGGATGAATTCCACAATGCCACCAATATCAATAAAAAAAAAAAAAAGACCTATTGAGAAAGCATGAATGATCTAAGGATTGGCAAAACAAGGACAAGTCCATGCTCCCCAAACCATCATCTCATCATTCCACAGAGAGGTGTACCAGTGCTTGGTTGCTTTACTGGGTACACAGTGTCATGCATTTGGGGATTCTATTAATTTACAGGGCAAGGATAAGAAATTGACTCTGTCAGTAGGGAAACACATAGGATTTCTAGCATTAGGCACTTTGAATTTTCAGGGAGCCACTTGAAAAGCCAGTTACCTATCAGCTGTACTTTGGGGTCCTTCTTAGTTTGCCCTGGCTGCCATGACAAATATCCCAGAATGTGTTGACAAAGTAAAACAGCTTTTGGTAGCAGAAAGTGGGTTGCTGCTACTACAAATACCTAAAACAGCTTTTGGTAGCAGAAAGTGGGTTGCTGCTACTACAAATACCTAAAGTGGCTATTGAGTAATGGGTAGAGGTTGGAAGAATTTTTAGGCATTGCTCAAAAAAGGCCTAGATTTCTTGAAGAGACTATCTGAAGAGCCACGGACATTTAGTAGGGCACGTCTGCTGAGGGCTTAGAAAAAAGTGAAGAGGGCTATGGAGATAGTTTCCATCATCTTAGAGATGAACAGAATATTGATAGAAATATGTGTGTTAAAAGTGCTTTCAGTGAGACTTTTGAGGGGACTGATGAATGTATTATTGGAACCTTGAGGAAAGGTGATCCTCTTTATAAAGTAGCAGAGAACTTGGTGAAATTGTGCACTGATGTTGAATAGAAGGTAGAACTAATAGGTGATGAACTTGGATATTAAACTGAGGATACTTCCAAGGAAAATGTGGTTTCTCCTTGCTGCCTATAGTAGTAAAATGAGAAAGGAAAAGGATAGACTGAGGACTGAACTGTTAAACAAAAAGGAACCAGCACTTTATGACTTGGAAAATGTTCAGCCTTTTCAGATAGTGTGGTTCTAATAGGGTCCTCCCTGAACTCCCAGGAGGTGAGTGGATGCAGTCAGCCATCTCAGAAGAAATCAGATTCAGAAATGCACTTATCCAGGATGGATCTGTGGAAGATCCTTTTGTCTGATGGTTTGGACACTGTTGAACATCAGTCAAGGATTTTGAGAACTTTGTTTGAGTAGCAGCACTGCCAGCTTTGAATGAAAGGGACAGAGATGGATGAAGTAAAGGAAAAATGACTCCAAAGGCAGATTTATAGAAGCATAGGTTTGGAAAAAAGCAATCTCGTCAGGCTGCCAAAAGAGGGAGTTCTTCTGCCCTGATGTTTGAGGGGAGTGTGGCTGTCACTCCAATGTTTGGAAAGGGTGGAGATATGCCCCAGCATTTGAGGACTGTGTGGCCACCACTCTAGTACTCAGAGATGTGGGACCGCAGCCCCAGCATTTGAAGAGAACATGGTGGGGAAGTCCATCACCACTAGACCTTCCCTCCAGGCAGTGCTAAAGGGAGTGCTTCAGACAGAAAGGAAAGGACACTAGGCAGTGGTTCAAAGCAGTATAAAGAAATAAAAACCACTGGAAAAGGTAACCCTTTTGGTAATTTTAAATGCCAATATTATCGTATTGTATTGTTTGGTGGGTAACTCCCCTTCTTACTTCTTACAGGTGCTAAATGCAAAATGTATGACAAGTAATGATAAATCTACAGCCTTACACATCTAATGTACAAAGGTATAAGTGTAAAAAAGTACAAAAAAGGAAGGTGGGGGATGGAGGGATATAGGAAAAGTATATGTGTATGCTATTGAAGTCAAATTGGTATCAAACCAATTATGATCAGTATATATTTAAGATGTCAAATCTTAACCCTATGGTAACCACAAGGAAAATATATGAGAAACATATCCAGATATTAAAGAGAAGTCACTCAATACGGTACAACACAAAGAAATCAAATACCATATGATGCAGCAATCCTACTACCAGATATATAGCTAAAAGAATTGAAAGCAAGGACTCCAACATATTTTTGCACAGCGATGGTCTTAGTGGTACTATTCACCATTGCCAAAAGATAGAAGCAACCCAAAGGTCCATCACCTGCTGAATGGATAAACAAAATGTGGTATTATACATACAATGGAATATTATTCAGCTATAAAATAGAGTTCTGATACATATGATAACATGGATGAACCTTGAAGACATCATGTTGAATGAAATAAAACACAAAAGGACGAATATTTTATGACCTTGCTAATATGAAATACTTAGAATAAGCAAACCCGTAGAGTAAGAATCTAGCATAGAGATTACTAGGTGATGGGGCGGGGATGGGGAATGGGAAGTTAAGGCTTGACTTGTGCAGGGTTCCTATGGGGAATGATGTAAATGTTTTGGTAATGGATGGTGGTGGTGGTGGTGGTGGTACAGCATTGTGATGTAATTAACAGCAATGAAATATATATCAGAATGTGGTTAAGGGGGGAAATGTTAGGTTGTTCAAATGGTAATAGAACACAATTTTTAAAAAAATTCATGGAACTGCACTGCACAAACATTGAACCCTAAGTTAAACCATGGACTAAACAGTTAATAGTACAATTATAAAAATTTGCTTTTATTGATTGTTACAAATTTACCACAACAATGGAAATTGTTACTAATGGGCTGGTATATAGGAATTCTATATTTTGTGCTTGATAGCTCTGTAAATCCACAACTTCCCTAATTAAAAAATAGGAATATAAAAAATATGTTCATCAAAGTTACTAGATGAAATATTAATATATAAAAATTAATAATGTTTCCATACAACACAATTTAAAAAACTGAAATTGAAATAGAACAGATGATACACTTTTCAACCTAAAGCTTAAGGAATATGGGAATAAAACTTTTGTACACTCTGTATAGAATAAATGATCAAGCATTACTATGAAGACAGATGTAACTGGAGAGAGAAATACGATTTTTATATGAAGTGCTAGTATTGTCAAGATGCTAATTCTCCCCCAAATTAACTATATAGTCAATGAATTTTACTCAGCCTGTCAGCAGGATTTTCATGGAACTTGACAAGTTGATGCTACTAAATCATATGAAAGCAAAAAGGACCACAAATTGTCAAGACGCTTTTACAAAAGGGCAGTGTGTGCGCTCCTCCATCCCACCCAGTGTCGAGGGCATTCGGCTAGGTTCCTTAATCATTAGACATGCACATCAGAAAAGGTATTTGACTGAACACATTTCCCAAAATCATTGATTTGGAAAATATTTACTTAACCCACAATTATATTTTAAAACAGTGTAACAGTTTTAAAATATAAAACTGTTGTCAGGGTACATTGATTTAACTACTAAGGAGCAAGACTGGCTTGGCAGAAGGTAGGGCAGTTGTCTATTTTAATGGTGTTTATTCCTATCACATTGTAAAGCAAAATGTTCTTTTTGCTACTAAGAATAATTTTGAACTTTCTTTTAATTTGAAGAAAAAAAAGTCAATACAATAACAATAAAACATACCCTCTGTATAAATTAGGCAAAGGGGTGCTGATGCAAAGTACCAGAAATCTGCTGGCTTTTATAAAGGGCATTTACTCGGGGTAGAAGCTTTCAGTCACAAGGCCATAAAGCATAAGTTTCTCCCCTCACCAAAGTCTGTTACCACGTTTTGGAGCAAGATGGCTGCTGGTCTCTGTGAGGGTTCAGGCTTCCTCTTCCTCTTAAGGTTTCGTGTCCTAGCTTCTTCCAATCTCAGCCGCAGGCTGAGACAAGTCTCGTCTCTCTCCCGGGGCTCAATTGTCTCCAGGCTCAGCTGCTCTGCTCTCTCCAAAAGGTCAGCTGTAAACTATCAAGCTCTCTCTCTCTTCCCAGGGCTTCTGCAGTGTCTATGAGCCGTCTCTATTCCTCTGTTTACTTCCCAGGGCTCCAATATCAAAACTCCAGCATCAAAACTCCAACTATTATTTATTCATCTGTGTTTACTTTTTAGTTTTTAATTGTTTGTATTTTCGATTATTAAATGTACAAATAAAGTTAAGAAAAAAATAAATAAAAAATAAAAAGACAAAAAAAAACCTCCAACTAACTCCTCTGCTCTGCCCCGTAGTTTTCTCTGTGAATCCCCACCCAACAATGGGGCGGGGACTCAACGTCCTACTGGCTCCAATCAAAGCCTTAATCATTATTTAATCAAGTAAAAGTGAAATCTCCGAATCCAATACAATCTAATGTGCAAACAGACCAGTTTACAAACATAATCCAATATCTATTTTTGGAATTCATATCCAATATCAAACTGCTACACCTTCTGATTTGTTTTGGGAAATGTTTAGGTATTATTCTGCTCTAATTATGCAGGTATACTAAAAGAGACATTTTTGTGCTGTGTTACTGTTTTTAAATGTAGCAAGCATGGTTGCTTGTGTAAATTTAAAAGGTATTGGCCACTGCTGCTTCTGTACTTAGCCAGGCAGAATCCCTCTAGCTAAGTCACCCGAGCATGTCAAGCTCGAGTCTTTTCTGATTAAGCCTCCAGGAATCAATGATCCATTTGATATTCTTTGAATATATTAATGGGATGTTTATTATTGAACTGATTATTTAATTCCTCTGAGCTGAATTTCTTTCTCTTTAAAAGAGTAATCTCCATAGGACCATGATCAAATATGATAAACATGGAATAAGTACCAAAGTAGCAAGTCAAGTCAAGAAGTTTTATCCTTCCATATTAAAATGCATATAAAACTATCAGCGGCCCCCATGATTGTCCTCATGTCCAAGTGGAATTTTTTTCTTAGGCTTTAAATATTGCCAAATTCCCTAAAATATTGCTTGAGCCAGAAGTCAAAATTTAGGAATAATTTAGTTCTTTTTCTGAAGGCGTTGGTTGGGTGTCAGGGCCCCCTCTGGCGTACTTCAAATCCTGCATCCATCACTTTTTTGCTATGTGACCTTAGGCAAATTTCTATTCTGCAATTCATTTGTCGGTAACAGGGATGAGAGCAGTAAGTACCTCCTTGAGGTATTTTTAATGAGGAATAAATGAGTTAGTCCATGCAAGCAGACAGAAGAGTGGCTAATGCAACAGTCTATGGTGTCACCTATGCTGATGCTTACTGCTCTCGTTGATGAGCTGCTCAAGCTCCAGAGACTTCCTTCAGAAGCACTAGAGACCTAGTATAAACATCGAGACCTGAAACAAAATCCCTGTGAAAAAAACTCCAAATATTTGCTTTCTCAAATGGAGAAGTTGACCTATATATGAAAACACATTCCAACTGTCACCATGCCAAAGACATTATTTTAAACTTAGCTTTTAACTAAATTTCTTATTTTAATTTTCCTAAAGCAATATCATTAATTAACATCATTTCATTGATAAAAAGTTTCTAAACACGCCAGCAGGAAATATTACACACACATATGTGTGTGTAAGTGTATGAAGGTGTATATACCCATGCATCTGACACTTACAGCATTGGTATTTACTATTTGGTAAACACTTAAGCAAAAATATTTTCTGTATGTATTCATGCAGGGATACTACCAGGAAAAATGCCATGCTTATATCTGATTTTTAAATAGTCTTTTAATTTCTGAA
This sequence comes from Cabassous unicinctus, assembly GCA_029593785.1. Taxonomy (NCBI): domain Eukaryota; kingdom Metazoa; phylum Chordata; class Mammalia; order Cingulata; family Chlamyphoridae; genus Cabassous; species Cabassous unicinctus. Next base: position 9,132 of record JAQZBX010105070.1, read on the forward strand.
TAATTTTAGAATCACGGGAAAGTTACAAAGATGGAGCTCCCTTATAGCCGTTACCCAGTTTCCTTCACCTTAACTTATATAACAATGTTATATTTGTGGCAACTAAGAAAGCAACCCTGGTACATTACTATTAGCTAAATGACAGACTTCATTGGAATTGTGACAGTTTTTTCCCTAAGGCCTTTCTCTGTTCCAAAATACCGTCCATGATTCCACATTGCCTTTAGTCCTCACGTCTCCCCAGCCTTCTGGGGTCAGAGACAGTGTCTGTCTTTCCTTGATTTTCATGATCTGGGCAGCTTTGAAGGACACTGGTCAGGTGTTCTGTAGAATGACTCAGTTACGGACGATTTTATCCCAGCGATGGCATCATCGGCGCTTCCATTTCTTGCCTCTTCGTAATGAGCTGTAATGAGAGTATGCTCCCCTGCAGGTGGCATGCTGCCGGGCATCTGATGGGACATACCGGGAGCTGAGCTCGGGCTCTTCCGGCGCACTGGCTGCCGGCGGGCAGCCTCCAGGCGCTCGCCCTTGCTCTCTGCCCGGGGACCGTCTGTGCACCTTGCACGGACGCCTGCCGGAGCTGGCTCACCCACAGAGACGCGCTGAACAACAGGGGCCTGGCCTGCTGCATGGAAAACTCCCCCCTACCGTGTTTCCGGCAGGAACTTCTCAGGTGTAGTCTCCAGTGTATCCCACGGGATGTCTCTAGAACACAGCGCCCCAGGCGCTCAGAGTGGTTGCCACTTAAGAAAATACCCAGCGAGTGGACACAAAAACAGCAAAAAACGGGTGTGTGTTGGGGGGGGGATGTAAAAATGGCTAAAAGTAAGTAAGTAAATAAATAAATAAATCTTAAAAAAAAAAAAAAACCACTTGTGGATTGGGTTAGCTTTTGTTCCTTCTATGTTTCACTCTTCCCAGTTCTCTGACTCTAGCTTCTTCTGTACAGACTTTTTCTTTGGGTCACGATGGGGTGTAATGCACACTCAAACACTAGAACAAATTACCTTTAAAATTAATTAACTAATTAATTATGCAAAATGTTTCTCAAGCTCATGAAAGTCGATAAAGTAAAATGTGAAGAAAAAATACACCTCAGCAGTCATACTTATCTAGGTTTGGGGCACTAAAATTCATCCACAAGGACAGGAAAACCGTGAGCAGGGAGCTTAAAACTGGTCTTCATTCCCTATTCTGTTTTGTATTTGCACCATGAGACTGCTGGAAGAAATGGAGTTGTAACAAATTATTCTGTCAAACACAAGCATCCTGGGCTTTTGCAGATGGAACAGCTCAACAATGGCACAAAAAGAGACACAAATTGAAATGAAGGTAAGTAATAAACGCTTGTGAAGTATTTCCTGTGCAAGAGACATTAACAAAGAAGGGAAGGCTTCTCCCCGTTCTCATGGAGCTCTTTATTCATCTACAGGAAACTTACCTCCTGCTCTGAAAGAGGCACTGTGCTAGGTCCTGGACAGAGTGGTGAACAAAACGCACCAAGGTACTGCAGGCACATAAACTAAACAGCTGAAGGCTCAAATAAGCAGTGGCCATCAGAGGTTCTGGGGGAGGGAGAGGGGAGAATAGGTGCAACATGGGGCATTTTCGGGACATTGGAATAGCCCTGCATGACATTACAATGACAGTTACAGGCCATTATACATTTTGTCATAACCTGTAAAATTGGGTGTGGCAGAGTGTAAACTATAATGTAAACGTTAGACCATGGTTAGTGGCAGTGCTTCAATAC
>JAQZBX010105071.1:0-10887 GCA_029593785.1 Cabassous unicinctus
ATCTCTTCATAAAATATAGTTTTTGCCTAAATTGAAATGAATAGTTTATTTTTCTTCACAGAACAGAATGAAAAATATGAAGCTTAAAAATGAATATTGAAAGAAATAAAAGTTTTGTGGGAGTGCTGACTGAAATTTAATAAGTTTGTTCAAGAAAATGTGTTTTGTCCTTAGATAAGATGGCTGGTTTTTATAAAATCAGAATGGAAGTATGTAAGACAAAGCCTGAATGCACATGACAAGTTATAGAAGGTATGGTAGGAGGTAACATTAAGTAAGGAAACATGTTCTGTAAAGGTAAAATTTGTCTTAAGATGAAGTAACTATAGTCTATGTAATTATGAATAGTTATAAGTTTGTAGATGCATTGTTTAAACTGAAATATTTCAATAGCTAATTCCAGAAAATCATTATTAAACAGAAACTGAATTGAAGCTAATAACAAAAAGTAACTTCATGACAGAAAAACCTATCAAAGGCCACTTTACTCTGCATATTAAAGTGGTGGTAAAGAGAAGATAATCTTGATCTCATTAAAAATCTTAAGTTTTCATAAGATAATGGAGAAAGTAGTTTTTCCTGCACTGCTAAAATAAAATACCTGTTAATGTAATCATGGTAATTGTATGTTGTAAAAAGTTTGCTTTAAAACAGTTTCCAAAGTCATTTTGGTAACTTAAGTATAGAAAATATACAAAATGTGTTCTGTTAAAGTAACAAAGTTCCTTAAATCATTAGTCTGTTTTAATACAAGTTTATAAAGAGTTTTCCTCTTGAATAATCAATATACAAAGAAAAGAAAATCTGTTTCAAACCTGCTTTCTCTAAGAAAGCAGTTCTATAGCTGCAAAACAAAAACAAAAACAAAAAAACCTGGCCATTGAAGGCTGCCATAAGTGGTGCATAACAATAAATTATTATAAGTTAAAGTAACACCACTGCTCTATGCAGTAGTCCCAAATATTGCTAGTTTGTTGCAAAAAATTAATATCCAATTATGTCTCTATCACTTTGTTTTAAAACTTACTTAAGTTTTCTTTGGTGTCTCCTTAGGCAAGTCAAGCCAGCGTGCACTCACCTTCAGGTAAAAAAATCCAACGCTGGATTTTGCAGTGCTTCCCCAAGGCTATGTGTATAGCCTAACCATCTGTCCTGGCCTGATGGCAAAAGAATCTGGCTGCATGAAAGAAATCTGTGGCTGTAACCCTATTTCATTATATTAATGATATTATGTTAACCAGTAATTCTTTTTTCAGAATTAAGAGAAGTATCAGAAACAATGGCATCTTATCTTAGGAGCCTGAGATGAGCAGGCTTTAGCAGACTTAGGGGAATGGCTGTGGAAAAGGGCCTGGGTCCTAGGAGCCTCAGGGAAATCACCCTGAGGACATAATGGTCCTAATTGTGTGTCCTGCAAGCAAATGTGGGTAAATCTTATTGCCTCCGGCACCAAGCTAGAAACGATAGGAAACCCAAAGCCATTTTAGTGAGACATAAACTGTCTCCTTAGAATGCTAAGGGAGAAGGGAAAATAGGAAAAAGTCTGCCGGCCCAAGCCCAGGAGCCTTCTGCTCCTCGGATAGAAGCCTGGCAAGCACTCTTCCCCCTACCATAGAGGAGAGGTCAAGATTCCTGGGTAAGAACAATAACCAGGGACCCCAGGGGATCGTAGGCCACTTGTAGAGTTATTTATTGGTCCCCTAATCAACAAATAATATTATCCTTAGGAGACATGGGAGCTGAATATACTTTAATTCATAGCAATGTAGTGCGATTCCATGGGCCAGTGCTGGCTATAGACAGCTAAGGGGGTAAAACAATTCATGCTGAGCAACAAAATTTAGTTTTACAAATTGGATGATTACCTCACCAAAGGTATACGGTGTATATTTCCCCTATACCCAAATTTATTTTAGGAATTGACATTCTCCAGAATGCCACATTATAGACTACCATAGGAGAATTCCACCTACAATGCAGAGTAATAAATGTGGCTAAGGGGACAAGCTAAATGGTCCCCAGTGAAGGTGCCCTGGCCCTAAAGAACTGCGGCAACCAAACAGTACAAACTCCCAGGGGGGAGGGCACCAAGAAGTTACTGCTACAATTAAGGAATTAGAAAGGGTATGAATAATAATAACTAACCATAGTTCCTTCAATAGTCCTGTATGGCCAGTATGAAAGACTGATGGAACATGGTACATGACAGTAAATTATCATGAATTAAATAAAGTAACACCACCACTGTATGCAGTGGTCCCAAACATTGCTGGTTTATTGCAAGAAATTAGTACCCAATTATGTCACTAACACTTTGTTTTAGATCTTGCTAATTCTTTCTTTAGTATTCCCTTAGACAAGTCAAGCCAGCCTGCATTCACCTTTACTTGGGGAGGCCAGCAATAGACTTTTATGGTGCTTCCCCAAGGCTATGTGCATAGCACAACCATCTGTCATGGCCACATGGAAGAAACTTGTGGCTGTAGCCAACCCTATTTCATCATACTGATGATATTATGTTAACCAGTAATTCTCTTTCAGAATTAAAAGAAGCATCTGAGACAATAGTATCCCATCTTGAAAACCTGGGATGGGCAATTGGGACAAGCAGCAAGGGCCTGGCTGCTCTGTCAAATTCTTGGGTGTTGTTCAGTAGGGTAAGACAAAAGCTATAGCCTCTGCTGTAATCGATAAAGTACAATGTTTTCCCACACCACAAACTCCAAAACAATTAATGGCCTTTCTGGGGTTGTTGGGGTACTGGAGACCATTCACCCCTCATTTAACTCAAATATTAAAACCATTGAATATGCTAATCAGAAAAGATCATCCTTGGGAATGAGAGGACCCCCAGCAGGCTGCTTTTGAAGAAGCAAAGAGGTCCATAGCACAGGCTCTAAGGAGGTTAGACCCTGACTTACCCTGTGAATTGGATTTGCCCAGCACTGATATTGGCTTTGGGTGGGGTTTGTAGCAAAGGCAACATTCTAAGCGAGTACCCCTTGGGTTTTGGTCACAATAATGGAAAGGGGCTGGATTATGATATAGTTCCTTAGAGAAGCAGCTAGGTGCAACATATAATGCCTTGTCGCAAGTAGAATGTTTAACCCCAAAGTGCCTGGTCTTTCTGAAGACTGCCATCCTTAACCAGGGGTGGAACATAGATACTGGGAACAAACCTCACTCTGGTGGTAAGCAAGTAAGTACCTTAACAAAGTGGAAAGCTTACCTGCTGCAGTGCAGTATCTTCAACACTAGCTCTTTAAGTACTGAAATGCATGAGCTCCTAGGTCCAATGTCATATGTGGAAGATTCTTTGGCCCAAAATACAGCCCCCCAAGGTGGCCATTGAAATGCCCACTAAAGAAGGTATAGGAACAGTTCTTGAGAATGCACGGTACATGGATGGTTCAGCTAGCAGACAGCCTCCTGCCCGGATGGCTGTGGCTTTGCAGCCCAGTACTGACACTATTTGGTGGGAAATGGGCACCATGCAAAGCAGTCAATGGGCTGAATTAAGAACTGTGTGGATGGATATAGTACACAAGCCCAGGAATACATTAACAATCTGTACTGGTAGTTGGGCAAATCCAAAGTATTCAAAGGCCTTACCATGTGAATGGCAACTTGGAAACAAGAGCAATGGACTGTCGTCAGCCACCCTCTTTAAGGAAAGATGTATGGAAAGACGTCTGGGATGCCTGCCAGTGGTGACAGGTAACTGTCTATCAAGTCCCTGCCTACTCCTCTAACACCCACCTCAGGAATGTTGAGGCAGATGCCCTTGCAAAGGTCCAGAGTCATACCACTGAGACCCAAGAAGTGGCAGAATGATTCCACAAGAAAAATGGACATCGTGGTTACCAGACCCTGTGGTGCTTAGCCCAGCTGTTCCAGCTGCCTGTCATTTTCCAGCAGTTCATGGACATCACCCATGAGTGTCCATCATGCTCACTCTGGCAACTGTGGCAATTATCTCACCAGATGGGACATATTGGCTGAGCGCAGATCCCAGTAACAAGATGGCAAGTGGATTACATCAGTCCCCTCCCACTCTTGGAAGGGGCAAGATATGCTTTCACTGCCACAGACAATGTCACAGGACTCTTGTTGGACTTCCCAGTAGGAAAGTCCAACCAGTGAGCCACTATTTGCTGCCTAGAAAAGGTATGTGCCCTGTTTGGGGTGCCAGCCCAAATCAACAGTAACTGAGGAAATCCATTTACCAGTCACCTCACACAGTCTTGGGTAATGGACTAAGACATTGCTTGGACTTTCCATTTACCCTATAACCCCACCAGTGCAGGCCACATAGAAAGGATGAATGGCCTTTTAAAGGAAACAAAAGGCAACACAGGATCTTTACAGCAATGTACTAAAAGGCTGTATCCAGCCCTGACCCATTTAAATTCAGCCCCTCAGGCTGTGGGCTCCTACTCCAGCTGATATGCTAACAAGCAGGATCAATGCAGGCATTAAGAATACAAGTTAAAGGACCAACCGCCCTGCAGCCCAAAAGGGGAACTAATAATATTCTGTTGTTGCCTATGCCTCAAGCTATACAAAAACATGAGGTCCTTTGGCCATGGTATTGGCCTATACAGCCTCATTGGTTGGGAATCTTAAGTCCATGGGGAATAGAAATCACCTAAAACATTGTTATAAGACCACAGTTTATACAAAAAATGCCAGTAAACTTCTTTATTAATAATCTGGAGTGTCTTATTCCTGCTGGGGCCCTATGTGTGTCTTTGTGAACTCTCCTTATGCCTAAACTAGTTTTTGATGTCACTGTATAAAACTCAGAAAATTTAGAAGGGGAAGATGTATGATATTGGAAGCCTTCTCATAAGACTCCCCTACCTGGTACTTTGTTATCTACTAATGGAAATGTTGCTTGTATACTGTTAGACCAGCACAATCTGTCCCTTAATGTTCCAAATAAACATCTTTTTGCTCATAGTCCCCTAGTCAATACATTTCTTCAGTGGGCTTCGGCACAATCAAACCTAATGTTGGGTTTGCACAGACTTACCATCCTCGAGTGCTAGTGGCCTTCCTTGGACCATAACTCCTGCAAATTGGACAGCATGGAACACCTTGTTGGCATGGCAGAATACGACCCATCGACAAGTTTGGAAAAAGACCTTCTCATTTAAGACTGAAATCCAGCTGTCATCTTTCAATGAGACTTGTAATTATATTTTTTCCCTTGTAAGGAAATAGGTGAATAAGCCCAAGTCTTTATTAAGATATGCTGTATATGATGGTTTAGGATGGATAATAGCTGAGGCTCTCACCCTAGATTGCCTTGCCCCTGTCTGCATGGAATGAAAAGAGGAAATCTGTGATGTGGGGTGGTTACCCCCTGAGTTGTGTAATTTTACTATCAAACTAGAAAATTATAGTTTTTTTCCCATGGCAGACCTCTTACCACTCATTTGCTTGTGCCTACCCATCCTCTAAATGATAACTATGGACTTGCAGGCAAAACGAGTGGCCATATTTGCCTTATAACTTGGACCAGATGATGTACATGGGGACAGCCATATGTCCCCACCATCCTATATAAGTCGTTATCCCATACTTCTAGTAATTGGAAAATGGTTAAGGCTAGATAAAGAGTAAAGTGCAACCCCTGGTGGTTCTACCCATTGGTCATTTTTGTGCTAGGTGGTCCTGCAATTGTCACTGACAAACATATAGCTGCTTTAGCCAATCATACTGCTCAAGCCCTTACTGACTCCAAAGTAGCAACTTCTTTACTAAATGAAGAAATTACCCAACTATGAACGGTAGTTTTACAAAATAGACTGGCTTTAGATATTCTTACTGTGGCACAAGGTGGGACCTGTGCCCTCATTAATGTTCAACATTGTGTATATATTTCTGATCACTCCCATAATATTTCAGAAGCTCTAAACCATATGCAAGAGCACATACAGCACATTGAAAAATTAGCTTTTGATCCCCTATATAATTGGTTTAATTCACTTTCTTGGCCCTGGTGACATGTTTTTATAAGTCTACCAAAATTTGGTGGAGGACTCCTATTATTCTGTTGCCTTTTTTACTATTCCTGTGGAATGTGGATGCAATGCTTGTCCTATAGTTAACATAGGCTGCTGTGTGGGGATGGATTGTGGGGACCCAGGGCCTGGGCTCCCAATAAGGCCACAGCACATAGCTGTCTATGTGACCCATACATAAGTTAAAGGTTAATAACCCTCCCCGGAGGGGAAATAATCTATAGATGGTATTGTAAACCATAATCTCCTTAGAGCAGTAAAACATCATTCCTGAGTACATAGTGATAACATCACCAGACCCCATATGTGCATGTCATGGGACCCTAGAAGAAACTGTTCTCATACCCTATGGAATGTCTGAAACCCTTATATCACCCCTGTGATATTCTTCCACCTCTTTGTAGAGCACTAATTTCATCTCCAGACTGCCATCACTGGAGACTTTCTCTTGATTGTAAATCCAAATAAAGCTTATGTCTGACTTAGTGCCAGGTGCATTCTTTGGTCATGCAGCTGCTCCAACTTGCATTCTTCAGGAGTTGGATTGGAACAATATTCCCTACAATCCACAAGTTTTAAGCATTGGAGTAGGCTTTCCAAAAATTAACTAAAAAAGATTTCTGTCTCTATTTCCCTCAACTTCTCCTGGCTGATATGCTTTAGTAAGGTGGTTTACTCACTGATGCAGTTGTCTCACAGAAATAAATTGTGCCTTCTAGACTACTTCCTGGATAATGATCAGGACAAAAGGCCTGAAAGGTTATATAGTATTATTTTGAAATTTCTGGGTTCTGCTGTAACCATTCCTAGGCATGATGAAACTTTCATTCCCCTGGTGCACTACCCTGTCACTACATTCTCTTAGTGGAAGCCTGACCAAAGGGAGCTTAGAGAATTCAAACTTAATTCTTTTAAAATTTTATAAAAATGTCCTTGTCCCTTTTGTACTTGATCCTTCCAGAAAGAAGGACCTGGGTACAAGTAGGAGTTTTTTAATGATGGAATTTTAGCTGCTGTGATGAGAAATACCAGTTTTGTGGCAGAAGAGGGATGACAATAACTCCAGAACTTGGGGAGAGAATACATTAGACTCTGGGAAGCATGAAGGTGGGAGGGATGCTAATGATCTTTGTCTTTCAGAACCACTTCTGGAAACTTACTCATGAAGGATATTTCCCTGGCACAGCTATCCCAAACTCTCGTAAGCACTTAAAATTTAACTAACTGCTGAGTCTGTCATCCTATACAATATTTGACTGTCATTCCTTTAACCTTACTGCAAAGTCTATTGGAAAAAGCAGAGATAACCCCATTTCCTGATTTCCAATTGCAAAACACCTGTTCACACCTTCAGATGTCTTTCCTACCCACATTCTCATAGGCATCACTCTGCATTCTGTGGGTGGGAAAATACCATCTTTCTGTTGGGGTAGACAAAGAGGAAAAATTGGGGTTACCATCTTTAGTCCCTCCAAAAACAAAGACTATATTAAACTATTCAAACTGAACTAGAACCTTAACCGCCTGCCAGGAGACCACATTGAAGGTACTGTCAACCTATGCCCTCTTATATAGGCACCACAGGGAGGGGCCCCAAAACTGTAAACAACACTTTATTTCTAGGGATATCATATGTGCCCCTAGGTTTGTACTTCTTGTGTGTACACCAGACACCCCTCCCAAAAATACTTACCCCAAGGGGTGGTCATAAGAGACATTCAAGTAAGTAGTATTACTTACTCTCAATATTGTGCTACCATCACCAATATCCATTACCCCAACTTTATTTTCTTTATCAGAGAACTTGTGAGTTTACAAAACAATAATGCATAAAACACAGGATTCTCATATACCACCCCATTATTAATGCCTTGCATTGGTGTGGAACATTTGTTATGATTAATGATAGCACATTCTTACAATTGTACTATTAACTAAAGTCCATGATTTAACTTAGGGTTCATTGTTTGTATAATATAGTTCCGTGGATTTTTTTAAAAAAATTTATTCTGTTTCAATATATACAATCTAACATTTCCACTTTTAATCACATTCAGATATATATTTCAGTGCTGTTAATTACGTTCACAATATAGTACTACCAGCACCACCATCCATTACCAAAATACTTACATCATTCCAAGTAGGCTCCCTGTACATTTTAAGCCTTAACTTCCCATTCCCTATCCCCACACTGTTCCCTGATAACCTATATTCTAGATTCTGACTCTATGAGTTTGCTTATTAGAATTATTTCAAATCAGTGAGCTCATACAACATTTATCCTTTTATGCCTGGCTTATTTCCCTCAACATGATTTTGTCAAGGTTCACCCATGTTGTCACATGTATAAGGACTTCACTACTTTTTAGGGCTGAATAATATTCCATTGTATGTATATAGCATATTTTATTTATCCATTCATCAGTTGATGGACACTTGGGTTATTTTCATCTTTTGGCAATTAGGAATAATGCTGCTATGAACATCATTGAGGGCCAGGTAGAAGGTGTGGGGAGGCCAGAAATGGCAGGGTGACCTGGGGATTTGGTCCTTGGGAAGGAGACTTGTTTTGCTGTTTTGTATAGTGTAAATACAGAGTATTTATACTGTATATTAGTAGGCCAAAGGGGTGCTGAGGCAAAATACCAGAAATCGGTTGGCTTTTATAAAGGGTATTTATTTGGGGTAGAAGCTTAAGTTACCAGGCCATAAAGCATAAGTTACTTCCCTCACCAAAGTCTATTGCTACGTGTTGGGGCAAGATAGCTGCCAACGTCTGCCAAGAGTTCGGGCTTCTTGGGTTCCTCTCTTCCCAGGGCTCAGTTTCTCTCTGGGCTCAGCTGCTGTGCTCTCTCCACAATGCCAGCTGTAGACTACCAGGCAAATGGCTCTGTCTCTCTGCCCGGGGCTTCTGCCATGTATAAGGAACTATCTCTATTCCTCTGTGCTCTTCTCCTGTGTGTTCACTTCCTGGGCTCCAGCTCAAAACTCCCAACTCTGCCCTTTGCCATGTCTTTTATCTGTGAGTCCCCACCCATCAAGAGCTGGGGACTCAACAACCTACTGACCTGGCCCAATCAAGCCCTAATCATAATTTAATCAAGTAAAAGGGAAACCTCAGACCAGTTTACAAACGTAATCCAATATCTATTTTTGGAATTCATAAACAATATCAAACTGCTACACTCCACCCTCTGAATTAAAAAAAGGCATTACAATATTGAAAAAAGCCTTAAATCAGTACAATAATAAATGCAGAATCATATTACAATCAGTTTAAAGAAATACAGTTTGTCTTGAGGCAAAGTCCCATCTGGCTGTAGACCTCTGAAACTTACAAAACCTCTGCTTCCAATACACAAATGGACAGACAAAGAATAAACATTTTCATTATCAAAAGGAGAAATTGGGAGGGAAACATGAGTCATGGGTCCTCTACAGTTCAGTAAGCCTGCAGGACATACCTTATTAGATGTCGAAGTCTGAGAGTCATTCTTAAGATGATGGTTTCTTCTCCCTGGGGCCTCACGGGGACCCACCCTTTCCATAGGCTTGTCCAATGACCATTTTCTTGGTTCCACCCTCATCAAGCATCTGGGTGTTGACCAAGGTCTAGACCTCACCCTCCAAGAGCATTGGAGTGATTGCTACACTTCACCCAATCTTTGGGTTAGAGTCTTAACCCCCTAGTACAGTGAAGTGAAGACAACACCCTCCCTAACCTTTGGCATACAGGCTCAACCCTCTCAGAGCAATAAATTGACATCCTGGCCTTCTCTAATCCATGGGGGACAGGTCCACCCCCTCAGACCTATGGGGTGCTGACCTTAACCATCCTACTCTTTGAGGAATGTGCTCCACCCTTTCTGCACCCTGGGGCAGCAGAACTTTCCCTGAATATTGGGCAGGAACATCTACCCTCTTCAACTGCTGGGGCAAACTCACCCTCTCTGTACACAAGGGTAGGTTACTCTCTTGGCCTCAGGTGATGTCTTAATTCCAGATCTCAGTTTCCGTTGTTTTCCTTTTAAAGCTGTTTCCCCATCCATATCTCCCATCAATGTCCTTTTTTTGTCCAAGCTAACAGTGGTTTTGTTCATACAGCTCTCTCAAAAAGTTTGTTGGTTTAGCATGCAAGAAGCAGGGGTCCAAGCCATCAGACAGTGAGACTTTCCACAAGTCTTACTGAGATAACTGCATCTTCAATCATGATTTACAAGTTCCAAGTTTAAGTAAGTCCTCAAATGGGGCAATATCATTTGGGGGTTTGATTTCCAGAGACTTGGAAATACCAGAATCAGTTTCTGTGGGTTTTTTTTTGCCCAGCAGTTCAGTTCTCAGCTTATCTTGCTCATCTAGCATTTTGCTATAAGCTGCAAGGAGAAGCCAAGTCACATTTTCCAAGTTTACTTTGGAAAGTTCTTCAGCTAAATGCCCAGGCTTGCCATTTTTAAATTCTGCCTTCCATAAAGCACCAGGAGTTGATCTTGCTAAGTTTTCTGTAACTTTAAAACACGGATCATCTTTCCTCCAATTTCCAATAATAGTTTCATCATTTACTTCTGAAGCCTCATAAAAAGTCTCTTTAGCATCCATATCCCTATCAACAGTCTCTTCAATTCTATTTAGGACTTTTCCATCAAGCGTCTCATAATTCCTCCAAAAAATATCCTTTCCCCATTTATAAAACTGTTTCAGCATTTTGGTAATTGCAAAAGCATGACCCCACTCTCCAGTACCAAATTCTGTATTAGTCAGCCAAAGGGGAACTCATGCAAAATAACAGAAATTGATTGGCTTTTATAAAGGGTATTTATTTGGGTGTAGAATCTTACAGTTAACAGACCATAAAGCA
>JAQZBX010105072.1:0-10883 GCA_029593785.1 Cabassous unicinctus
CTCTGCCTAAAAATCAAAAGGTAGATGCTTTAACTTAAGTTTATCTGATTTACCCTACCTCTGCTAAAAAAAAACAAGTCTATAAGTACAGAAATAAAACCGTCATTAGGGGTTGCCAGGAGTAGTGCATAACAGTAAATTATAGCAAATTAAAATAACACCACTGCAATATGCAGCAGTCCCAAATATTATCAACTTTTTAAAAAAAAAAAATCTTAAACAAGTCAAGCCAGCCCACATTCCCCTTTCTGTAAAATAGCCAACAATAAATTAAGTTTATTTTCAACATTGTGAGCTACAGCCCCAATTCTAATTATAATGTTAACAACAAAATCAGTACAGGTATTAAAATTACAAGTTTGTATTGCCCTATAGCCCAAATAGGAAAAAGTAATTTGTTTTTACCTATGCGTCAAACTATACAAAATAAAGAAATTAAGGTCATTCTAATAATGCTACTAAAAATCTTAAAAAAAATAAAATAAAAGTTTATTCATTGGATGTATGCTGTTTAAAAGCCTTATTAGTTTTTGTTGTTATATAATCTACTGTAGTTATGAATTATGTATAACATACTTAAATATTAATCAAAACTTTAATACACTACATTGCATACTTAAGTAATTTAATAAATTGTATGTTACACATAAATGTATTTTATTATATGTATATGTAAATCTTGACATTTTTCATATTTCAAGAAAAATAATGGAAACTAAAATAGTAAGCACATAAAGCATGATTTGCAACAAATTTAAAAAGATAAAATACATTTCCAAAGGTGTTGTATTCCACCCTGGAGGAGCTGGCCACTCTTCTGGGGACTGATGTATAAACCTTAAAAGATACTGCCCAAAGAGTGTTGTGTTCCTTCCTGGGGAGGCTAGCCCCTTCCTCAGGAATTAGCAAAATACTCACAAGTTGGCATCTATAGTATCAAATTCATTAATCCTAAACACAGTCAACCAAAACTCTAGTGTCAGTTACTAATTGAACACTTCCAAAAGCTAAATATTGGTAAGTATATATATAAAACTGCTCTATTTATCTGTCATTCTGTCTTTTTTCAGTATTAACTTAATTTTTTAATTGATTAGGTTATTCATGTTTCTCTAATTGTCAGTATAAGCTTATTAAACTAAATATACATATTAACATTTATCTTGTATCTATCCAGGACTCTAGCCAACAATAAGCCAAGTATATCAGTGTATCCCCTGGTTTGGTAAGCATGTAAACGTATGTATATGTATTATAAAAGATTGGAATATAACAGTTAAACCCCTGTTTATAAACAATCCTTTACTTATTTTATATACTTTCAATTATTAACAAAAATACATTAACTAAATATCAATAAAAAGTCTTGCCACCAAAAATGTTCAATACACCCACCATGTGTCAATATTATGTCTTTAAAGCTTTACATCTTACTCACTCTGCCTTCCCACAAGCATGTATTTACTCTCATTGCACCCCCTTCAAAAACACTTTTAGCAGCACTCTATAAACATCTCCAACACTCTTACCCAATCAAATAATTCCAAGGGTCAAGCTATTGTAGAAAAAAGCAATCACTTACTAAAATTAATGCTGCAAAAACAAAAAGGGGGAGATGGAAGAGAATCTGCTAAAGACAAACTATCTAAAGCATTGCTTACCTTAAATTTTCTTACTAGACAACACATTTCTAATACCACAGCAGCAGAAAGACAATGGGATGTTAATAAAAAAAATGGAAATGAAAAATGCGGACAACCAATATATTGGAAAAATGAAACAACCAATAAATGGGAAAAAGGAGAGGTAAAAATTTTGGGCTGAGGTTTTGCTCTTATCATTACAGAAACACGAGAAACAACAGTGGATCCCCACCAGAAGAATCAAGGCTAGAGTTGAAGATGTTGCTGAAACTTAAACTATGGACATGGTGGTTTCACATTGGATTAAGTATAGGTAATGTATTAGGTTAAGGAAAGATACAATATCATAATTACACTTATTGGGCATACATAACCAACCAACCTCTTTTAGAGCTGTTAACCTGGGATGATGAGTCTTACCCAATTTATCTTAATTAATCTCACCATTTTCCAGGACCTATAGACTTATGGCTACACTTAAAGCCAAAAGAAGAAGGGAAATTTCAGAAAATATGGTAAATCTTACATGTCCCTCTCAAAACAGATTACTAAATGACAAATGACATATACGTCATGCATTTACAAAGGTTGTGTTGTTTACTGATTCCTATGGAATTGTAAAGGATCAGGCCCTTATAGGTATACCAAAGCCTATTAAAAACACAACCATATCTTGGTTCATTAACAATTCAATCATAATCACTAATGACAGTAATCATTATTTCTGAAATTTTGGTAATATGACATTTACTAACAGCTCAATAAATTGGAAAAATCAAGGAAGATATATCCCACAACCATGCAACACTAAACTTAACAAAACTTAAAGTTATTTGTGGAAATTATTTTTGGGAACTGGCCCAATTTTCAAATGGCAAGGCAGTAAAACTAATATTACCAGTTTAAAAAGAAAATCAACTCAATTTCTTACAGTATGTGTATGAGATCCTATAGTTTTTATCATTGGAAAAGTAACTTTTGGTGAAAGGACCATTGGCTGCCCCAATTGCTCTTTATTTACATGTCTTAAGAATTCATATTTGCAGGAAAATTAAATTCTTTTTATAGCAAGAAGAAGAAAAGGACTGTGGTTACCGGTTTGGATGACCAGACATTGGCAGCAGTCTCCAGAATCCCAGTTGCTGTGGAATTTCCTCGACCAGTATTTAAAAAGAACTAAAAGACTGATTGGATTTTCAATAACAGGAATTTTGGGATTAATTGGCATTACAACCACTGCAGCCATCACTGGCACAGCCCTGCATCAAGGAGTCCAGATGCAACAATATATTAAGGACTGGCATAAAAATGCAAGTGAGATGAAACTGAATAATCGTATGAATGATCTTGAAACAACTATTATACCTTTGGGTAATCAAATCTATAATTTAAACTTGTTAAGAGCTCTTAAATGTGATTGGAATGAAAGTTCTTTTTGTATTACTCCTTTGCCTTATAATAATAGTGAATATGATTGGGAAGAAGTAAGAAATCATTTGATTGAATGTAAGCATAATATTTCTTTAGATATTTTAGAATTGCAAAAAAAAGACATTGAGCATGTCTCAAAATTATTTGAAAGAAAACCCTGATATAGAGTTTTGGAATGAATTGTCTGAAAATGTAAATATTATCAATCCATTTCACTGGTGGAAACAAAAAACAGTTCAAATATCATTTTGGATTGGACTAGGAATTACTGTTATATGCGTTTTAATTGTGTGTATTTTCAAGGGTAGACTAATGACATATATTCATAGAAAAAATGAAAAATTAGATCAGATAAATGCATTTATGTTAAGAAACTTAGCCATGAAAAACTAATTTTACATTATTTGTAGTAGAAAGTAGTATACTAATAACCCCTTGATTTTAATTCTAATATTCTGCATGAAAATATACACATAAGGAACCTAAAGAAGTATAAAATATAAATGAAATTGCCTTCCATGTAATAGCTCAAAAGTTTGACTGGTAGTCAATGATGGGTAAGATTCTCAGAGGAGAACAACCTAAGACAGGCACAGTCACAAGAGCCTATGGAAGAAGTCAAGAGTGACAGGAGGTCACCTTGTATCATCTTATGTAATGGTTCCTATAGTCTTCACTGAAAATTTTAATTAAAAAGGGGGAAATGATGGAGTTTCAATTAAAGGCTATGACAAGTGACAGAAAGCAGGCTGCCATGGTATGTAGGAGACAGGTTTCTCTATAGTCTCAATATTCTGAGATAAGATCTGATAGGAGTCTGGTGGAGAAACATCCTGTGCTTCAAAGAGAGTGGTATATGTCGGACAAAGATTTACAAGGTCTGCTATGTGCAGGAATGTAAAGAAAACTGAACCATTAACCCTAAAAATGCTGAATTTAGTAAAGTGTAAACTGTCACATATCTATTATCCTTGCACATGCGCACACGTATTTTCTTTGTCCTAAAGCAAAATGAAAGCCATGATGTTTTATGCAGTGGCACTCTCCTCCTTTTGGATGGAGGTTCTGCTGACCCCAGAAATCTCTTCTCTTTGTCTCATTTCTTCTCATCCATGGCACCGTTTTCATGGACCCAGTTCCTGAACATCAACACACATGTTACATTTTCCTCTGGGGATAAGGCTGATAGTTACACTTTGGACTCATTCGAACTGGATATTCAATATTGATTGGAGCAGACCAACATAATATATTTGAAGTGAAAAAACACAAGGGGTTTTGAAACATTGGTAGGCTACTGGGAGCTTTGAATCTAAATATGAGTCAATGAAAGCAGACTGTCCAAAAGGTTATTTTCAGTACGTATTTCACAAATACCAATGATTTATATCTTCCCAAGTTTCAATTTCTCCTACCAAAGATTCAATCTATGATTCCAAGCTCAGTGTAGGTACCAACATTTTCCAAGCACTTGATCTTTGTAGCATGATAGTGTCATCTCCTTGTTTGGATTCAAATTTATTTCTGAGTTTGCAACCTGGGATTTGGAAATCTAATAAGGGATAAAGTAAAAATGCTAGTAATGATGCATTTGCATATTGCTACATAGTTTGAGAACTATAGTTAGTGAGATATTTTTAAACAAACTGTATGTTAATTTACACCCAACTCTAATGACTTAATTAGGCACAAGCAAAATAAAACAGCCTTATAGATACCAGTCCACTAATTTCCTTCGGACTTCTAAAAAATACAAATTATATGAATATCTTGATGGCACAATGAAAAATAGCTAGAATTGTTTCATGCTTTTTTTCTTCTTGATCAAATAAAAAGAAAATGTGTTTTGGGCTATCCTTTATTTATATTATCATTAACTTTTGAATTTTCATTGCATAGATTCTTAACAGGAAATGTTTAAAAGAGTAATGATTTCCCTTAACAGTGTCATGAAAGAGCTAAATGTGTTCACAAAACATATATACATATATTTATCTTCAATTGCCAACACTGTTCAACCTTTTCTATTACTCTCTGCACACTTAAACATTCCACCCACGCCTCCTGGAACACATATTCCTACTGATTGATGTTCATAGAGAACTGAAGTGAGTACGGAGGGGGAATTTGTTCAGAACCTATTTTTCATAGGTCAGTATATGATAGATTCAATTAGAAGAGCTTGTTAAAATACAGATGTTTAGCCATCAGCACCAGACAGCTAGAATTAGTAGGCCTGGAATGTGCTCCAGGAGACTTCCTTAACTCTCACAGGAGAGCACTCAAAAATATTAGTCTAGAAATAATCTGTGGTCCATTGATTAAAGGCCATGTTCACTTTATCTCATCACCAATATCAAAATTTTAACATCCTGCCATGGAAAAAGACAAAGTGTCTCATTAAAATTTTATTACCATGTAAAATTAAAGATTATGTATACCAATAATATACTTATTAAGACATTTGTTCTAATTATTATTTTTGCTGCCCACAGGATCAAAATTATAAATCTGTGTGATATTCACTTATTATCATAAGTGATCCCAATTTTTGATGAAGGAAAATTATAAATATAAGGAATTTTCTTAATGATGGTGTGAATACCTCTGTGAAATCATTTCTCATTAAAGCAAAGCAAATACTGACAAAAATTGACAAAATCCACTTTTACATAACTATGAAAAACAAAGATTTTAAACAAACTGAGAAGCATTTTCCCAAAAAAAATCTGCTGAATCTTGGTGAGAAGGGCAAGGTATATA
The DNA here is from genome assembly GCA_029593785.1 of Cabassous unicinctus. Classification (NCBI taxonomy): domain Eukaryota; kingdom Metazoa; phylum Chordata; class Mammalia; order Cingulata; family Chlamyphoridae; genus Cabassous; species Cabassous unicinctus. The sequence continues at coordinate 5,838 of JAQZBX010105072.1, forward strand.
GTGTTGTAACTTAACCCTTCCATCTCTCTTTAGGTATGCAGTAGTCTTGAAAACCAGCAGCTTGGCAACAAAGAAATCTTGTGGAAAGCAACAACCTTGCAAACACTGGAGGGATGTAAACTGGGTTTGGAGCTCCTAAGGATGTTTCACCTCCAACTATTGATATAATTTGACCTGTCTGGCAAATCCAAGGAAAAGTCCATTCATAGGGCATTGCTATTTTACATGACTCAGAGCTCACTTTGTGTAAACAGCCCTAGTCCCAAGGCCTTTGTCTGGGAATAAAATTAAAACAAAAGCAATTTTTAACATCATAGCTGACTGCTTCTGCAATACCCATTAGGGAAAACAAGAACATGTCCCAAATTTCAGTGGAAGATCTAAAGAATTAAATGTCCTAAGGATTCTGAAAAATTAGAGCATATCCCTTGAGATCTACAAGCCCAGTGTAGGTACAGGTATGTGCACCTGCCCAGAAATAACCCCATACATTTATGGCCATATGATTTTTTACAATAATGCTAAGATTAATAAATGTGGAAAAAATAATCACTCCAACAAATGGTGATGGGATAAATGAGTATCCACATGTGAAGAATGAACCTGGACTCTCACATCATATCATATAAAAATTAACCCAAACTCAATCAGAGACCCTTATGTAAGAGCTAATCTCTTAGATGGTAACATAGGGGTAAATCTTGGAAGATATTATTTAGAAATCTTTTATATAATAATAGAACATATAATGAACTCTTAAAATTCAGTAAATACAAACAACCCAATTAAAAAATGGACGGAGACTTTTAATATATATTTCTGCAGAGATATGTGCATGGCCTATATAGCTAACATGAAAATCTTCTGATAATCATTAGTCACTAGGTAAATGTAAATCAAAACTACAATTACATACCACTTCAAAGCCACTAGCATATTCATAAAATAAAAGAAATTGAAACAGGAAATAAAAAGTGTTGGCAAGGTTGTAGATAAATGGCAACTATCTTCACCGCTTGTAGGAATGTAAAATCTGCAGCCACTGTGGAGAACTGTTTGGTGGTTCTTCAATAATTTAAATGCAGAATTGCCAGACAGCAGAGCAATTCCATTTCCAGCTGTATACTTAAATAGGAATTAATACATGTGTTCATGTCTATATTATAGTATAGCAATATATTAATAATCTTCCATCAATGGTAAAAAAAAGAAAGTATGCTAAGTGAAAGAAACTAAAGAAAAGGTACTATGTATTGTTTGACACCACTCACACAATATAAATACAAATAAATTATAGAGATAGAAATAGATCAGCAGTATATATGGCAGGGGAAGGATAGAGAGATTGAGAGGAAACTACTAAGGGGAAGGGGCTTTTGGTTTGTTTGTTCTTTCTTTTTAAATTTTTTAGGGATGATGAAAATGCTCTAATATGGATCAAAATGATTAATGCACATCTTTGATTATACCAAATGCAATTGATTCTACAAATTAAATGGGTTGTATGGTTTATGAATATGCTTCAATAAATTTGATTTTTAAAAAGGAGTTAAAAACAGGTGTTCAAACAAAAGCTTGTACAAGTTGTTCATAGCAGTATTATTCACAATAACCAAGAGGTGGAAGAAACCTAAATGTCTATTGACTTGATGAATGAATAAGCAAATTGTCTTTATCAAAGTTGCTACACCATTTTACATTTCCACCAGCAATATAAAAGGGTATCAATTTCTCCATGTCCTCACCAACTCTTGTTACTCTCTCTTGTATAGTTACCTTAGTGCACAAAAAGTGGCATTTTGTTGTGGTTTGATTTGCATTTCCCTAATGACTAATGACATTGAGCAATTTTTCATGTTCTTATTGCATAATTGTATATCTTCTTTGGAGATATGGCTATTGAAATGTTTTACACATATTTTCTTTGGAAACCAGTTAGGTGGTTCTTCAAAGTATTTAATATGGAATTGCCATATGACCCCAAAATTCCATTCCTAGGAATATATCAAAGAGAAATGGAATCATTTGTCCCCAAGAAAATTTATAGGTCAATGTACAAAGCAGCATTTTTTTCAATAGATGTTATGTATTAGAACAGTTACAGGTTTATGAAAATTTAGATTTCTATAAAAGGCCTTTTTTTCCTCCAGAATCCCATTCAGGATCCCACATTGTTTCCTTGTCATGTCTTCCAAGTCTCCTCTTGATTTTGGTAGTTTCTCTGCATTTCCTTGTTTTGGATGACCTAATACTAACGAGGAGCAATGGTCAGGTATTTTGTAGAATACCCCCCTGTTGGAATTTGCCTGATGTATTCCTCATGATTAGACTGGTTTTATGGGTTTAGGGGAGGAATATCAAGAAATAAAGCACCATTTTCACAACAACATATAAAGGATACTGCTGGGAAAGTCACAGACAAACTCAGCAGTCATTTCTCAGTCCTTGCCTACCGCCACCCATTTCTTTGTGTGCAGATATTTCAATACATTTCCATTCCCTGGTCTGAGGAAATAGTAAGGTGTAGTGAAGTGGTCTGATTGTACTTTGATCCCCAAACTGGGAACAGGCATCTCCAGTTGCTTATCAGGGCAGAATTCTGCACAATGGTGCTTTTTATGTGCTTTTTGCTCAGTGGTAGTTCCCTCTTCCTCTGAGGAGTATAAATACCCAGCTTTTAGGTAACACAGTTGTTCCTCATCTATGATGCAAAGAAGGCAGTACAGAGATGCTACCCACTACCACTGACCTGAGCATTGTTGACCAGCCATTATAGTACCTCTTTCCCTTCTCTTTTTGACCCTTTGTGATGTGTAAGGAATAAAATAGTCGTTAATTGAAAATCTCTGTTGTGCCTGACCTTGTGTTTCCATGATGCACCATGTAGCAACTCACTCCATAGCTACATACAAGAAATATTATTTCTGATGATAATGATGTTGATCCCCTAGCTGAGGTAGTGTTTGGCAGGTTTCTCCACTGTAAAGTTATGTATGTAAGTATATATGTATGTGTGTTAAATTTCTGAGCACTCCTTTCTTTCTGGCATTATACGAAGATCCAAGCTCATCTTCTATATTTCTAGTCCCAGTCCTAGAATCAGTCATTTCTCCAAAGACACATCATTCAATTTAATAGGAAATGATATTAGGAACCAAGATATGACACTAGGTATATCCATTGTTGCTGAGTTTTCATTGTTTCTAGGCTCTCTCAGCAGACTGAGCAAACAAATATATGTGTGTATACTAACCTGCTAAGAGAGTGTGTGTGTATATATACATACATACATACATACAGATAGATAGATATGTATAATCATGTGTACAGACATAATGAGTTCATACTGATGTGTCCTACTCTAAATCATTACCACATATATCATGATTAATTTTTTCATAATAACCAAAATGTGGAACAACCCAAATTCCTGCAATTGTTAAATATATCAACAAAATATAATATATCCCTACAATGGAATATTATCCAACAACGAAAATAAATGAAGTTTGAAGTGCCACAACATGGATAAATCTCAAAAACACAATGCTAAGTGAAATATCTCAGACACAAAGACCATCTTTTTTATTCAGTTTATTTTAATGGTCCAGAATAGGCATTTGCATAGATAGATAGATAGATAGATAGATAGATAGATAGATAGAGTAGATAATAATGTTTGCCTAGGGCTGAGAGGAGAGGGAGGTATTGAAGATGGGATTTGACTTCAAATAGGTATGAGTTTCCTTTCTTGGAGTGATGAGCCAACTTATAACTTAAAAAGGAAAACAGAGTTATTTCCACTAAGATTAGAAACAAGTAAAAAAATCTATATCTGTGTCTTATCAGACTATGCCTTGCCATAACAACAGCATCTAGAACAGTGCCAGATCCATTGAAATGTATGAAAAAATATTTCTGAATACACCAATGTGCTTTTTCAATCTTTCATATATTAAGAAGATAAAAACAAACAAGAGTTTAGAAGATTCATTACAAGTTAGAAATATTTTATGAGTAAGTTTACTACAACAGGCATATCAAATCATACAAGATAAATTAAATTCATGCAATATTTACAAAAATATAAATTACATTTGGCTACAAAACAATTATATGAATGAGTTTTGATGTTCAATTTTAATTCAATAAAAACAGACATTAATAGCAATGAAAAATCCCATCTATATGAATATAAAAAATTTTTAAATTATTATTGCACAAAAAGAAAATATCAACTATTAAACCAGAATATTACAACATAAAAAAGAACACTTCATAAGAGGTGATAAAATTGCTGTCAAAACCATGAAAATAAATATATATATATTTACATATTAACAAAAACAATTAGAATAAATGAAGATCCTTTGATTTAAAAAATTAAGAAAGCACAAGAAGCTATATGGAAAGCAGCATAAAGAACTATAAAGAGAAAAACAGAGAAAAGTGTGGGACTTTTTATAATTACATATTTTATTTCATATACCTAGAATGGGTTAATGATATTTACTTTTAATGGATCTGAAAGATGGTACCTAGTTAAGCTTTTAAACATTCTAGAACATTTCATGCACAAGATAAAGAGCACAAGAGGAATTAGATAAGCAGGTTAAATCACAAGGCTTATGAACTATTTAGCTCACATTTTTTCTTTTCCAGACTCTTCATTACACCTATTTGCCAAGGTTCTATGATTCATAACTTTGTAAAAAGGCCAGTGTCATTATCAAAGATGCCACCCTTCTGTGTATAAAGCAGGAGAATTACTTTTCCCTCAATTCTCTGGTGCATTTAAAGGCCCAAATGCCAAAAATCTTACAACTTGTTTAATATATACAATTAATATCAGCATCTAGTTGTATGCCTCTCTTCACTGAAGATACACATGGAAGAAACTTTGCAACAGCTAGATTTCTGATTACAAATGAGAGAAACCTAAGTCAAACACTCCAAATCAAGATAAGAGAACATGTCACCTGAATAATGGGGTGTTTCATAGGACCAACAGAAAATGCAAGAGCCTGAGTTCAGTAACTGGACAAA
>JAQZBX010105073.1:0-10887 GCA_029593785.1 Cabassous unicinctus
ACAGGCACTAGAGAAAACAGATCAAATTGCTGACTTACTGTGTGGACATCGATACAGCCCTTTCTCTCAGAGCCTCATTTCCCCATGTGTTAATAAAAGAGATTATCTCCATTTTTCTGAAGTTCATTATGGTACAGAGTTTTTGGGCAGGCACTGTACTCAGAGAATGAGTGTTTTATTTAAATTGAAGTTTGGACATCTGCTCCCCTCTGTTATCTCCAGTCACAAATGTAGTATCTGGAAGCGAACGAGTCTCAATTCCATTCCTTACTAAATATTACACATACATCCAGCATCTTCTGCACCTTAACATCATAAATTCCATTTCCCACTTACCTGCACTTCGTGGTCTACCTCCGTAACTCTACTCATTGTATTTCATTCATATCAGTGAGACCAGACATTATTTGTCTGTTTGTGCCTGGCTTATTTCACTCAACATAATATTCTCAAGGTTCTTCCATGTTCTCATGTACTTCCCCAATTGACTAATTCTAAAACCTGAGTAATATTTAATCATATGGATATACCACATTTTGTTTACCCATTAATCAGTTGACAGACTCTTAATGTGTTTCCCTCTTTTAGCAATTATGAATAATGCCACTATTAACATCAGTGTGCAAATATCTTTCCATGCACTTGTTTTCAGTTCTTTTGGATAGATTCCTAGTAATGGGATTGCTGGATCATATGGAATATTTGATTTTCTTTCCAGAAGAATTGCCAGATCACCTTCTATGGTGGTTGTACCATTTTAGAGTATCAACAATAGTGAAGGAACATTCCTATTTCTCCACATTCTCTCCAGCATTTAAAGTTTTCTGTTATTTAAATAATGGTCACTCTGTGTGCTGGGAGATGATATTTCCTCATATTTTTTCTTTATTTTTAAGGGAGCTTTAGATTACATAAAGGTTACATAAAATATAGGGGATTCTCATATGTCTCACTCCCACACTTTTCACATTAACGTCTTTAATTTGTGAAGTATATTTGTTACAATTGATGAATATATATTGAAGCATTTCTATTAAGCATGGTCTATAGTTTACATTATAGTTTACACTTTTCATCACACAATTTTATAAGTTTTGGCAAAATGTAAAATGGTTTGTATCCATCCTTGCAATATGATGCAAAACAATTTCAATATTCCAAAAATGCCCAATACTACACCACTTTTCCCCTTTACTACCCCCAGAACCTCTGGTGACCATTGTCTTTATATCAATCTTACACATTCTTTAATTACTATAATAATAATAAGCGTACTTTAGTCCATAGCTGCAATGCCCCTTATGTTTGTTCATTCCTCAATCTTGAGGTTATCAGGATGGTCATGACCACTCTGCTTTTGTTTGAGAGAGTCCTTAGATACCATGTGGCAGATGGATGAAGGTGTCTTGCTTGCAGTTGTAGACATTCTTTGTTTTGAGTGATGGGCCTTGTGTATCATCATCATTTTGTTACTTGTTCTGGGTTAGTCTAATGAACTCGAAAGTTGGTGTTGAAACTCTGCTGAGATTCAGGGCTCAACAGGCAAATGAACAGCCAGAAGATTTAATTTTCTGGGACATACATTTAATGGGTATACTGCTAATTATAGGTTCAACTAAAAGGGGCAGAAAACCATTTGTAGGAAATATATAAATGATTCACATTCTAATACATTGGGGAGACAGGTTATCATATACCCCAATGTATATTCCAAGGTGCCATTTCCTGGGGTTGTCTGTCCTGCCTATAGTTTCTAGGTGTCTCTAGAGCACTCAGGAGAACCCCTGCTTGAGGCATGGTTTACTGTGGCACTGTTTACTGTGACAGTCAGTGTGATCCTCCTGAGACATGCATACATATGACCTCTGGAATGATCTCCCAACTCACTTTGAAATCTCTAAGTCATAAAAATTTATTTGTATTTAATCATTCCCACTTTTGTTCTAGGTCTTTTTCCAAATGCATTGCTAGATGGCACTTAGTAATAATCCCTTGGTGCCCAGGAACCTCATTTCTGGGAGTCTTGTCCCATACCAAGGGGAAAGTAGTGGGTTTATATGCTGATTTTGCTTAAAAAGAGGCCACATTTGAGCAACAAGGAGGATTTCTGGGAGTAATTTAGGTAATATATATTACTACTAAGCTTCAAATTCGCAAGAAGAAGTCTCATAAGTACACGTATCAATATCAAGGACCTGGCATATTCGTCTGTTCTCTTTCACTAGACATTGTTCATGTACTCTAGAGATTTTTGCCATTATTAGAAAATGTAGCAGGGCTTCCTAGGATGGTAATTCAAAATTCCTTTGGTTATTCTGTGGGTCTTCACCCATGGAGACAACACCCTAGTACCACATAGATTCATATTCCATTGAGATAAGACCCAGGTACACCCCTCCACCCCACCATTGATATGAAACAACAGTAATCCTGTCCTGCAACAGTTGCACCACTTCTGCAATCAAAATCCGCACCCAAATCAAAGCCAAAGAATGATAAAATAAAATAATATTTTTTTTTTGATATGTGCCTTTCATCACTTAAGATCTGTTATCTTTTATATATATTGACAGTTTCCTCTGTATGTTCCCCCAGTGTCTAATTTTTTTCACTTCATTTTCCAAAAAGTTTTAAGTTACAGAATAGTCACATAGAAAATATAGGGGATTCCCGTACACCCCAACCTCTACCTTCTCCACATCCTCACATACCAAAAACTGCTTATATGAGTATGGTACATTTGTTCCAATTGATTAACAAATATCAAATCATTGCTACTAGCCATGGTCAATGTTTTTCTTTGTGGTTTACATTTTGCACAGTACACTTTTACAAGTACTGACAAAATGTATAATTGTCTGTATCCATCAATATAAGATCATGGAGAATAATTCCAATGTCCTAAAAATGCCCTATGTTACACCCATTCTTCCTGCCACCTCCCCTCAGAACCTATGGCAAACATTAATTTTCATTTTGGAAGAATAAAGTTCAAAATTACATGCATTAACATTGACAGTGTGACACACTTACTTGTTTTCTTTTATTATGCACTGCCTGTATCCCCAAGAGGTTTTTGTCCCTCTATTTGAGAATGTAGCAGGATCCCCCAGGATGGAAATTTAATGTTTTATTGATTACTCTGTGGGTCTCTACCCACTGAGATGTCACCATATGAAAAGATGAACACATTCATATTCCATAGAAGCATGCACCAGTGCACCTTATTTCACATACACCCTATCACTGTTACTCTGCACTAGTACCATACTGGCCAAAAGAACATTCTTACCATTGTAATTTCACCACAGACAGGGAAATCCCCAGAGTTCATCTGTTTCTTCCTCAGGCTGTTCCCCTGTTCCATGCATAGTCCAAGACAAATCCCCACCCTCCCCACCTTCAGAATCCAGCTCCACTGACCTCTCTCACATCCCTGCACCACTATCACAGCCACCCAGTGTCAAACCACCCGCATCCACCTTATTATAGCTTTTGCCCATATTGATCATTGGCTCCCCACACTCTACTTCCTTTCTGTCTCTTGATAACCTATCTTCCAGAGTCTATCTCTGTGAGTCTGCTCAATATGATTAGGTCATATCAGTAAAGTCATTCAATATATGCCCTTTAGTGATGGGCTTACTTCACTTAACTTAAGGTCTTCAAGATTCTTCCATATTGTCACATGTTTCAATAATCCTTTCCTTCTTACAACTAATATTCTATTTTGTTTGTGTACTACATTTCCTTATCTGTTCATCTATTAATGGACACCTGGGTTGCTTCCAACTTTTGTCAAGAGGAAATAATGCCACCATGAACATTGGTGTTCTTATCATCTGTGCATGTCCCTGTTTTCAATTATTCTGGGTATATGCTCAGAAGTAGGAATCTTGGATTATATGGCAAGTCTATATTTATCTTCTTGAGGAACTGCCAAACCATCCACCACAATGGCTACACCATTCTACATTCCCACCAGCAGTGATTGAAGGTTCCTTTACCTCCATATCCTCTCCAACACATGTAGTACTGTTTTATTAATAGTCATCAGTCTAATAGGTACAATATATCTTAGCATAGTTTTGATTTCTAATTCCCTAATAGCTAGTGATGTTGAGCATCTTTTCATGTGCTATTTGGCAATTTGTATTTCCTCTTTGGAAAACAGTCTGTTTAAATCTCTTACCCATTTTTTAAAAATGGGTTATTTGTCATTTTATTTTTGATATATAGGATTTCTTTATATATGCTGGATATTAAGCCTTTATTGGATAAGTGGTTCAAATATTTTCTCCCATTCAGTAGGCTGCCTTTTCACTTTGCTGAAAAACTCCTTTGAAGTGCAAAAGTTTTTAAATTTGCAGAGGTCCCATTTCTCTATTTTTCCTTTCATTCCTCACTTTGGATGTAAAATTTATAAAAACATTTCCTAATACAAGATCTCATAGATACTTCCCTAACTTATCTTCTAAGAGTTTTATAGTTTTGGTGCTTATATTTAGGTCTTTGATGCATATTGGGTTGATTTTTGTATAGATCATGTGATGGTGATCCTCTCTTATTGTTTTGGACATGAATACACAGTTCTGTCAGCACCATTTCTTGAAGAGGCCATTCTGTCCCACAAGTGGGCTTGGTGGTCTTGTCAAAAATGAGTTGACTGTATGTTAAATATCAGAACTCTCAAATAAGTTCCATTGGTCGGTGTGTCTACACTTCTGACAATACCATCCAGTTTTGGACTCTATAGCTTTGTAGCATGGTTTAAAGTCAGGTTGTGTGATTCCTCCAATTTCATTTTTTTTCAATCTGTTTTTGGCTATCCCAGGCCCCTTACTCTTCCAAATAAATTCCATAGATAGCTTTTCCATATAAGTAAAAAATGCTGTTGTAATTTTTATTGGGATTTCATTAAATGTGTAAATCAATTTAGGTAAAACAGACATCTTAATGCTATCTAGCCTTCTAATTCACGAACATTAAATATTCTATTTATTTAGGTCATCATTGATTTCCTTCAACAATGTTGTAAAGTTTTCTGTGTGCAAGTCCTTTACATCTTTAGTTAAGCTTATTCTTATATATTTCTTCTTTTAATTGTTATAGGAATTAGAATTTTTTCTTGATTTCCTCCTCAGATTGCTCATTATTAGTATATGGAAATGTTACTGTTTTTTTACATGGTGATCTTATATGCTGCCACTTCTCATAATTCATTAGCTATAGAAGCTTTGTTGTAGTTTTCAGGTCTTTCTACATATAGGATAATGTCTGAAAATAGTGGATATTTTACGTCTTCCTTTCTAATTTAGGTGACATTTCTTTTTTTGCACAAATACTTGAGCAAGTACCTCTAACACAATGTTAAATAAGAGTCATGAAAGTGGCCATCCTTGTCTTCTTCCAAATATTAGACGTTAAATCATTAGCATTTCACCACTGAGTATGATGCTAATTGGTGTTTTTCATACACACCCTTTATCATGTAGAAGAAATTTCCTCCTATTCCTATCTTTTGAGTTGTTTTTATCAAGAAATGTTTCTGTATCATGTAAAATGATTTTTCTGCATCGATAGAGATCATATTTGCTTTTTTCTTTTGATCTGTTAATGTGGTGTATTATAATGATGGATTTCCTTACTTTGAACCAACCTTGCAGAACAGGGATAAAACCCACTTGGTCATGGTGTATAAATCGTTTGAAATGTTGTTGAATATCATGAGCATGCATTTTTTGGGGTTGTAGCAACTAAATTCATTAGAGTGTTTGGTTTGCAGTTTTCTTTTCCTGTGGTGTCTTTATGTGGCTTAGGTTTTAGGGTGATGTTTACATTATAGAATGAGTTAGAAATGTTCCCTCCAATCTACTTTTTGAAAATATTTTGCAAATTTAATATTAGTTCTTTATGGAATGATTGGTAGAATTCACCCATGAAACCATCTGATTGTGGGCATTTCTTGCGTGGGAGATATTTGATGGCTAATTAAATCACCTCAATTGTGATTGTTCAGTTGAGTAAAATAATTTCCTCTTTCATCAAAGTAGGTTGCTTGTGTTTTTCTAGAAATGTGTCCATTTCATCTAAGATATCCATCCTGTTGACATAAAATTTTTCAAAGTATCCTATCATGAAACACTTATTTTATGTAGGATCAGTGGTGATATGCATTCTCTCATTTTTTATAGTATTTATTTGCCTTTTCTCTCTTTAATTTCCTTGTTAATTTAGATAAGGGCATGTCATTTTTATTTTATTTTATTTTTTTAATATTTTAAAAGATACATAGATTACATAAATGTTACACAAAAATTACAGTGATTTCCACGTTCCTCACCTCCCACACCTCCCACAACCTCCCACATAAACATATTTCATTAGTGTGGCACATCAGCTTCAATGGATATACACATCCTGGGGTATTGCCACTAAGCATGGCCCATAGTTCACATTGAAGACAACACTCTCCCACACAGTTCTGTATGTTACATGGTGATATAAAATGGCCTATATCTGTCATTATAATGTCACTCAAGATAATACCCAAGTCCCGAAAAAGCCCCTGTATTACAACTGATTTTCTCTCTCCCTGCGCCCAAAGCATCCAGTGTCCACTTGCTCCACATAAATGTTTTAATTTCTTCCTTTGCTTGAATCACAATATGTCTATAACAGAATACCTGTAAGCCCACTCAAGTCCAAATCTCTTCTCCCAGTCCTGAGGAGTCTGGGATGGTGATGTCCACTCCACCTCCAAGTGAGAGGGAGCTTATATCCCATGTATATGGTGGATGGGATTATCCTGCCTGCAGCTGCAGTCTCTCTCCATTCACTGGGATGTCTGTTGTCCATCATCATCTCATTGCCAGATATCTTGAGTGAGTTGATTGAGCTGTAGAGTGGGATTTTCAGCCCCACCGAGATTCCGGGCACAACTGGAACATGGCAGGCCAAAGGCTCCATCTCTGGAAGTACACCTAAATATTCCAGCACCACATATAGGTTTGAAGAGAAGGGACTGATGGACCATATGGAGGGAGGACTTATTTTAGTCCAACTCTGTTACTCTCAGGAGCACAGATTCCAAAGTATAGCCCACTGAAAAGGCATCAATCTCTGGAGCTATCCCCCCTTATATAGGTCCTGGGTATATACAGAGCCCTCAGGAGGCCTTCTGTTTGGTGTGATATCCAATTTGGTGTACTATGTCATTTTTATTAATCTTTTCAAAGGAACAGATTTTGGTTTTGTTAATGTTTTCTAGTTTTTTTTTTAATAAATTTTTATTTTATTTTATTTTATTTAAAAAATACTTAGATTACATAAATGTAACCCAAAATTATAGGGATTCCATATGTCCCACCTCCCACACCTCTGAGTATCTCCTACATAAACAGTCTTTACTAATGTGGCACAACACCTACAATGGATATACACCTTCTGGGACTTTGCCATTAAGCATGGACCATAGTTCACATTGTAAACCACACTCTCTCCCACACAGTTCTGCATGTCATATGATGATATAAAATGGCCTATATCTGTCATTGCAATATCCTCAGGATAATTCCCAAGTCCCGAAAAAGCCCCTGTATTAAAAATGCTTTTCCCTCTCCCTGCCTCCAGAGCGTCCAATGGCCGAGGGCTCCACATTAATGTTGTAATTTCGTCCGTTGCTTAAATCACAATATGTCTATAACAGAAAACCAGTAAGTCCAATCTAGTCCATAGCTCTACTCCCAATCCTGAGGAATCTGGGTTGGTGATGTCTAATTCACCTCCAAGAGAGGGGGCTTATATCGCATTCATAAGATGGATGGGATTATCCTGCCTGCAGCTGCAGGCTCTCTCCATTCCCTGGGATGGCTGTTGTCCATCATCATATCCCCACATGTGTCCTGGATGAGTTCATTGTGCTGTAGAGTAGGAGTTGCAGCTCCAATGAGATGCCAGACCCAGCTGGCAATTGGAGAGCCCAAAAACTCCAGTCTCTAGATTTACACATACAAACTCCAGCACCACATATAGCTTTGAAGAGAAGGGACAGATGAACCATATGCAGGGAAGACATATTTGAGTCCAACTCTTTCATTCTCAGGAGCACAGATTCCAAAGTAGGGCCCAATGATAAGGCACCAACACAATAATATCACAACACACATGTCCTATCCCTTCAATACACAAGTACACTCTATAACTTTACTATAAATTAAGTCCATATGGGTGATGGCTCACTACTTTCTCTTCTCTTTCACTTTCCTGTAATCCTCTCTTTCAGACAATATTTCACAGGACGGATCAATTGCCTTAATTCATATCAGTGAGGTCATGTACTGTTCATCTTCAATGCCTGGCTTGCTTCACTAAACATAAGGTCTTCAAGATTCATCCATGTTATCCCGTGTGTTAGCACTTTATTCCTTTTTATAGCTGTGTAATATTCCATTGTATGTATGTACCACATTTTGTTTATCCATCCATTTGTTGATTGGCACCTGGGTTGATTCCAACTTTTGGCAATATTGAACAATGCTGCTTTGAATATTGGTGTGCATATATCCGTTTGTGTGTTTGCTTTCAATTATTTTGTATATATACCCAACAATGGAATCACTGGATCATGCGGAAGATCCATAGTTAATTTTTTGAGGAACTTCCAAACTGTCCTTCACAGGGACTGGACAATTCCACAATCCCACCAGCAGTGGTTGAGGGTTCCCATTCCTCCACAACCTCTCCAACACTATAGTCTGCTGCTTTTTTTAATACCCACCATTCGAATGGGTATAAGATAGTATCTCATTGTAGTTTTGATTTACATTTCCCTAACAGCTAGCGATGTGATATATTTTTTCATGTGCTTTTTAGTCATTTGTATTTCTTCCTTGGAGAGGTGTCTTTTCAAGTCTCTTACCCATTTTTTAAATGAGCTGTTTGTCTTCTAATTTTCAAAGTGTAGGATTTATTTATATATGCATTGATATGAGAGGTAATATATCTAGGCACAACCTATGTGTGGAGTGTACTCATCACAATGATCATGTTTGTAATTTGTGTTTGGAAAACAGGCAGAGAGATGGATTCAAATTCTAGCTATGAAAATTTGTCATATTACTAAAACTTTCTGGATCTCCTTTCACCTTTCTTGTTAAAAAGATAAATGAAGCATAAAAAGCAAGGTGATGGTAAGGAATAAATACACAACTGTATGCAAATTAACAAGCACAGAGTAATATATACAATAATCTACTTGATTTTCCTTTTGCTGTATGTCAAATGCAAAGATTTGACTTAGTCCTCCTTCTAGTTAAAACAAATCTTTGTCATTTATTACTGCAAAACATTTAGTTAATAACAATATATATATATGTGATTTCTATTTTACATATGCTTTCATGTATATAAATTAGGAAAAGCATTAATATTGCTGCTGCTGCTGCTGATTAGTACAAAACAGAATTCTAGCTACAACTTCACTAAGCTATTAGAGGAAACGATTTTGTGTCCCCCAAATATTTTATGAGCTGTATATTTTATGAGATGCCTAGCCCTATGGAGGTTGTGGGGCATAAGAGTAGCTGTTATGTGGTCAGAGTTTGACAGAAAATTGGCTCATGCGACCATCGTAGTTAGCAAATTCAAACTCTGTAGGGCAGGTCTCAGGCCACAAACTCCAATAAAGTTGATATTATATTCTTTAGTACCAATTCCCCATGAGAAGGCATTCACTGGAAATTCCAGCAGGAGTCAATATTGATGTTTAGGAAGGCATTCTTCTTCGCCTGTTGAAATCCTCAATTCTTGCTTTTAAGACCTCCAAACGATTGGATGAAGAGATCATCCACATTTCACACAGCAATTTTGTTGATAATGATAGATGTAATCAACTCACTATAGATGCAAATCCCACTTACATATAACTTTATAGTAACAACTAGGCTACTGTTTGACCAAACATTTGGACAATTTAATGTAGGCAATCTGAAACATGAAAATAACTGTCATAGTTTACCCTTCATCAAGTTGGCACCCATATACAACTTCTTTAACCATACCTAATCTGTAAATAAAAATTCATCTCTACTGCATATTTCAGAAAACATGCTAATCCATTCCCTAAAAAGAGATGCAAGTCATTGGAAATTCATTCTTATACTAAATATCCTGAAGCATCAATATTGTGACAACGTTAATACAGATTATATTATTTGACAAGGGAATAAGAGAAGGAAGAATTTTATAATGAGGTATAGATAAAAAGAGAAAAAGTAAGATAGGTAGGTAGGTAGATAGATAGATAGATAGGTAGATAGATAGATAGATAGATAGATTGATAGATAGATAGAGATAGACAGAGATGCAAAAATAAAGTTCATAATTAAACAAGCCAAAAATATTCACAACCATTTGTATTGGTCAGCCAAAAGGGTGCTGATACAAAGTACCAGAATTCTGTTGGCTTTTATAAAGGGAATTAATTTGGGATAAAACCTTACAGTTATAAGGCCCTAAAGAGTCCAATTCAAGTTACCTTCAGAGGTACTTTCTCACCAATGTCTGTTGCCACGTGTTGAAGCAAGATGGCGGGTGATCTCTGCCTGGTCTCTTCTTACTTCTTCCTCTTCCTCTAGAGGCTTTGTGATCCCAGGTTCTTCCACATCTCAACTATAAGCTGGCATAGAGCTTGTTTATTTCAGGGGCTTTAACTCTTTGAGCTTTCTCCCTTCTGTCACATGGCAGGACTGAAATGACAAAGTTCTCTCCTCTTCCATGTAACTTCTTCTGTGTGTCTTCTTGAGTGATTGTCCATTTATATCAGCCCACCAAGGGGAACGGGACTTAATCCTGAGTGACATCCTACTAACATCGTCATGGTCAAAT
>JAQZBX010105074.1:0-10887 GCA_029593785.1 Cabassous unicinctus
TTTTGAGTACTTGGAACTTAATGAACATGTATATCCATATCCCTCATAAGAGTTGGGAATTTTTCAGCCATTATTTAGTCAAACAGTCTTTTTTTTCAGGTTTCAAAGCTCTATATTATTTTAAATATATTTTTTAAAAGATATTTAGATTACATAAATGTTACATAAAAATATAAGGGATTCCCATATGCCCTGCTTCCTACACCTCCCACATTTTCCCACATAAACAATATCTTTCATTAGTGTGGTACATTCATTCCAATTGATGAAAATATTTTAAAGCATTGCCACTAAGCATAGATTATAGTTTACATTGTAGTTTACATTCTCTCCCGCACAATTTTGTAGGTTATGCCAAGATATGTAATGACACGTATCTGTCATTGTAATGTCCTTCAGAAAAATTCCCAAGTTCCCAAAATGCCCTTATATTTCACCTTTTTTTCCCTCTCCCTTCCCTCAGAACCTCTGCACTGTTTGCCTTCTCTTTTCCCTCTGGAACACCTTTGGTGCATATATTTGTGCACTTCATGCTTTCATTGAATTTCATAAGATCCTACTCAATTTTTTACCATGTTTTTCTCTACTTGTTTTCTATCTGGGAGATTTTAGATGCCTTATCTTCTAATTTGAGAATCCTTTCTTCTGCCCATTCAAATCTGCTGTTTCATGACTTTTGTGTATTTTTATTTTTTCTATTTTGCCTTTCATTAACATAAGCTCTGCTAATTTTCTTTGCATGTTTTCAAATTCGTCGTTATGCTCACTAAGTATCTTCTTAATATCCTTTATCTCCTCCTTCATCATCTTGAATTGATTTAAGAGATTTGTTTGAATGTCTTTAATTAGTTGTTCCAAATCCTATGCTCCTCTGACTCTTTAATTCATCCTTTGACTGGGACATATCTTCCTGTTTCTTAGTATGGCTTGCTATCTTTTTATAATATCTAGGCATCTTATTATCTTGATAAGTTTAGTATGATCATCACTTTCTTTCTCCTACCTGTAGTTTTATTGTTGATTGGATCTGTGCTAAAGCTCTTCTTTCAACTTATTATAGATCTTTAGAATTGCCTGCGTTTAACTCTTCATAACTCACCTAGGTAACAGGGCACAGACCAATTCCAAAGGGCTCTAGGGAGAGAGTCTGGAAGGACTCTAAAAACATTTGTTGTTGTTGTTGATTTTGCCTTGCTGAAAAGGCATTTTAATGCCCAGCAGATGGCACTCCTTGGTAAGCTGATCACCACAGCCTTAGTGAGACTAGTGTTTTTTGTTTTTCTTTTTATTTCCCCTCCACTGGCTCCACCTCTATGCATGGGGTAGGTGTTGAAACAAGCCTGGATGAGCCCTGACCTGACCAGCTGGAACTGCAATTTAGCTGAGACACAGTGATCCAAATGCTCTGATCATAAGCTTCACTCAGACTTAGGTTCTGCCCCACCCTTTTCCTGAGGAAGAAAGCTTATATTCCACTAATGGTCAGTGGCAGCCAGCTGGACACTGTTATTTCTGAGGCTGCTGAACTCAAGGATGCAGACTGGGCACCAGACACTGACACAGAGCAATTGAATCACAGTTCCTCTGTGGTGCCCAGAGACTTAATCATCTGGCTCTTCATATGCCAATTGAGCCCTGAATCTCAGCAGAGTTGCAGCCAACACCTACCCTCCACTTTATCAGACTCACCCAGGACAACTAATAAAAGGATGATTATGGACAATGCCCATCCCCAAAACCAGAGTATCTACAACTGCAAGCAAGACAGTTCCACCCATCTGCCTCAAGGGATCTAAGGCCCTTCTCAAACGGAAGCAGAGTGGGCATCACCATCCCCAAATCTTCAAGACTGAAGAATGAACAAACATAAGGGCAGAATAAACCTATGGGCTAAAGTAGATTAATTATTTTTCTAATGTTTACATCATGTATTTGAGGCACTCTGATTAGGTGCATAAATGTTTATGATTGTTCTTTCTTCTTGATAGAGTGTTCCTTTTATTTATATATAGTGTCCTTTTTTGTCTCTTGCAATAGTTTTGCATTTAAAGCCTATTTTGTCCAATATTAGTATAGCTACTCTCCCCCTTTTTTGTTATTGTTTGTGTGTACAATTGTTTTACAACCATTCACTTTCTACCTCCTTGCATCCCTTGGGTAAGGTGAGTTTCTTGTAGACAACACATAGATAGGTCATATTTCCTTATCCATTCTCCCAATCTGTTCTCTTGATTGGAGAGTTTAACACATTATCATTCAGTATGACTGTCAAAGTCTTAGTTACACTATCCGTAGTTTCTTAACGTTTATGTGTATGTCATATGTCATTTTTATTTCTCTTTTTATCATTTAGTTATTCTTACCAATATTCTTCTTTTGTACACTGTCCATCAACCTTCTCTCTCCTGTTTCTTTCCTTTCAACCTGCAGAACTCCCTGTAGTATTTCTTGAAGGGCAGGTTTTTTGTTGACAAATCCTCTTAATTTCTGTTTATATCTGAATATTTTAACTCTCCCATGTTTTTGAATGCCAGCTTTGCTGGATAGAGAATTCTTGTCAGGAAATTTTTTTATTCTTTTAGCATCTTAACAATTCCATACCACTGCCTTCTAACCTCCATCATTTCAGATGAGAAACCAGTACTTAATCTTATCTTGCTTCCCTTGTATATGATGGATCTCTTTTCTCTTGCAGATTTCAGTACTCTCTCTTTGTCTTGAGACTTGGACAATTTGACAAGTATGTGTCTTGTTGTAGGCCTGTTAGGATTTATCCTGTTTGTTGTCTGCTGCATTTCCTGGACATATATGTTCATGTTCCTCAAAAGAATTGGGAAATTTTCAGCCATTATTCTTCCAACACTCCTTCTGGCTCCTTTCCCTTCTTTTCTCCCTCTGGGATGCCTATAATGTGTATATTTGTGAATTTTGTGTTATCATTCAAATCCTTAATTCCCTGGTGGATTTTTTCTATCTTTTAATCTATCTCTTCTACTATCTGTTTGATTTCAGATATACTGTCTTTGACATCACTTATTCTTCCCTCTGCTGTTCAAATCTGCTATTATATGCTTTGAATGTATTTTTGATGTCTTGCATTGGTTCATTCATCACCATGATATCTGTTATCTTTGTATGCGTGTTTAAAATTTCTTCAGTATGTTCTCCCTGTGTCATCTTAACATCCTTTACCTCTTTGTTCACTTCATTATGTTGATTCATGATATTTGTTTGGACATCCCTGATTAATTGTTCCACATTCTGCATCTCCTCCTGTGTTTTGTTTGTTAGTCTGGGCCATGTCTTCCTGTTTCTTAGTATGGCTTGTAAATTTTTTGTTGTTGTGTAGACATCTGTTTATCTTGATGTCTTTATTTGGTTGATTAGCTTCTCTTTCTACTCTGTTTTTTTGTTGTTGTTGTTGTTGTAAGGTTCCTTTTGAAACTTGATTCCTCTTATTTTATATCCTTGCAGATGTCTGTGTTCCCTTCAAAAAATTATTAAGACCAGAGAAAAGGAAAGAGATAAGGAGAGAAAAAGAATAACAATGATAATAATTTTAAAAGGGTAGAAGAGGAACAATAAAAGACCTAGGAAAATAAATGTTTTATGAATAAAAAATTTAAAAAGTACAAAGGAATAAGAATTAAAAAAATGGAATAGAAATAATAAAAGAAGGAATGAAATAGAGAAAAAATAGAATAAATTAAATGGCTGGAATGATGAGAAGAGAGGAAAAGAGAAAAAAGGGAGAAAGAATTTGAATTTAAAAAGTCCAAAGAAAAAAAAGTGGAATGAAAGAAAAACAACAGAAAACATCAGATACAAAAGTGATGTAAGGAAAGAAATATAGTAGGTAGAAAAAATGAGTAAAAGAAAAAGAAAGGAAACAAAGAAAGGGGAAAGACCACAAACAAGAAACAAAACAACAACAGAACAAACAAACAAAAACAAAAAACAACCCAGGAAAATAACATTCCCTTTTAAGCCCCTAAAGAGATTATCAGATTGTCAGTGCTCATCAATCAGTCACCTTTCAGTATGCCCTCTGCAGGTGTTGTACTAGGTTTTAGTGAATAAAATTAAGAAATAAAATAGGAATCAATAAAAAATTAAAAAAAAAAGAAATATAACAAATCCTAGATAAACAAAAAGAAGAAAAAATCTGTCTATAATTTCCTTGTCATAAGGTACCAGATGGGTGCCTGATAATGTGATGAATCTCTATCTGGATGAATTCTCTATGGAGACCCAGGAATCAAACAAAGGACCTTGTACATTCAAGGCAGGAATTCCTCCACAGAGCTACAATGGCTCCACAGCTTAAGCAGGGTTCAGAAACTTATCTGGCTCTATCTGGTACCTTTCTTTCAGGTAGGTTAGGCTTCTAACAGTTTGCCAAGCTAGATTTTCAGACACCTATCTCCACCTCTTCTCTACCTTAGTTCCTCTTTCTCCCAGGTCAGCTGGGTGTGATAGCCTGCCTCATCAGATATTCCCTCTCCTCTCCCTGCAGCCACCTCAGTGCTGGTCAGGGACCCTCCAAGATACAAAGGGGGCTCAGCTGGCCAAACCCACCAAAAAGAAGACACTCTTCACCCTCTGTGAGATCCGTCTTCCTCCAGAGGAACACTCCATCCCACTCCACTGGTTGCAGTGATTCAGGGGATTTACTGAGGCTATTTGCCTTGAAAGTGTGGTTTATGTGCCATTTCCAGCCACAAGGGTAGTAACTCATGATTTTCCTCTGGATTCTTTATCTACCTACTTCCCTCCCAGAAGATGTGTAGCACTTTTCTATTCTGTATATCTCCAAAGGAGCTTCCACAGATAGATTTTTCCATTTCCACATACATTTTTGTGAGGGAGTTGGACTCAGTCTACTTGTTTCAATGACTTTTTCCCCGAAGTCCCTCCCCTTTATTTTTGATTTAACATATCTGTAATCTAAAGTTCATTTAAAATAATAATAATTAAAAATGCAATAAGAACTAATATATATTTTTTAATCTCAAAAGATTCAATGTTCAGCACCATATTGAATCATCATCTATGATAAAATTTTTGCTATCTTAGAATAAAACTTGAATGGATGAGGGGTGTCTTCTTATAAATATGCAAAGAAGGTAGTTGTTGAGATCAAATCTACTCCTGGTGAAGATGCTGTGAACAATGTTGAAACATTAACAAAGGATTTAGAATATTACATAAATTTAGTTGATAAAGCAGCACCATGGTTTGAGAGGATTAACTCCAATTTTGAAAGTTTTTCTACTGTGAATAAAACACTATCAAACAGTAACACATGCTCCAGATAAATCTTTCATGAAATGAAGAGTCAATTGATGAGACAAACTTCACTTTTGTCTTACATTAATTGCCACAACCACTGCAACCTTCAAGAGCCACCACCCTGATTAGTCAGCAGTCATCAACAGCAAGGCAAGACCTATCACCAGCAAAATTTGACTTGCTGAATGGTTCAGATGATAGCATTTTTTTTAACAATAAAGTATTTTTAAATTAAGGTATGCCATTGTATTTTACATAAAGTTTTTTTCAAACTAAATATACTGCAGTATAGTGTAAACATAACTTTTATATATACTGGGAAACCATAAAATTCATGTGACTCACAAATATTTCTGTGGCATATTTGTAATTTATTTTGACTAGTTACAATTTTGTGTCTGAAAGCTTCCCATGTCTTTGTATTTCTCTTGTTATATATGCTCTTAGAGAGATCACCTTTAGCGTTATTCACCCCTCCCAATAAACTGAATAGTGTACTCTTCCAGATTTTAGAATCGAGGGAATCACATCCCATCTCTATTGTTCACTTACTCTCTTATACTGGGCAAATTAACTAACTCTTCTGTACCAGATTTTCCTACTCTGTAACATAGAAATAATACTTGTACCTACTACTTAAGAGTGTTTTGAATTTTAATTAAGTTGATGCAATTAAATGCTTAGAACAGTATCTGGAATATTATAAATTAATCTATTTTTATTCTTCCCCCTACAAAGAGATAATCCATAATATCCAAGATAAGAAAAGTCTTTTTGGTAAAAATTTGGTTATAGAAAATCCCTTTGGAGAAGTTTGAACTAAAATTAATACTGTTGTACAAGTCAATCAATATTGAGACTGGTAGGGGTACTTGGGAGATTTTTGAGTGAGAATGTAATTTAACCAACACAAATTATAAACAATCATCCTTTAGATTATCATTTGTGTTAGAGAAGCAAGCAGATACACATTCCAAAAAAGGAAACTTGATTTGATTCCCACATTTTTGCATAGGCAAATTTCTAGTACAGCACTTATAAACTATGTGTTTTTGTTTTCTGGCTGCTAAAAAACATACCATGCAATGGGTTGGGTTAAACAATGTGAATTTATTGGCTCATAGTTTTGAGGTTAATAAGTCCAAAATCAAGGTGTCATCAAAGTGATACTTTATCCTTGAAGACTGGTGTTCTACTGAAGCTGGCTTCAAGTGATTCTTGGTCTTTGGCTTTTTTTGTCACATGACAATGCACATGGATGCTTCTCTTGGCTTCTCTGGGTTCCAGTCACTTCCATCTTCTCCCGCTGGCTTTCTCTTTATGTGTCTGAAATTCATTCTGTTTTTAAAGGACTCCAGTATTAGAATTAAAACCCATTCTGATTTGGTTGGGCCAATCCTCATCAAATGATCCAATTTAAAATTTGTTCACAACCATAGAAATGGATGAAGATTAAGAGGTATGTAGCTCCAAGCCAGCATGTTCTGTTTCATGATAATATTCTATAGATTGCTATGTCAAAAGTTTGGAAAAGTAACAATAGTTATTATATCTGACATTAATTGTACCCTTGTTGTGCAGTAAGTGAGCAGGAGTTTTTATCTCACTAATTCAGCTAATAATCTGTATTTTATGGATTACATAAGAAAATATTGTTTTAAAAAAATAAACCTGGACAACCTAATTCAAGAGCATAACTCTTAATAATGGATGTTTCCCTCGCTTAGATGAGCAAAATACTTGTTATCTTTACACTTTGGCAAAGTAATAATTAGCAAATTCAAATTCTGAATAGAACTATAGAAAAGTTTACTAAATCTATTGAGTCCTTGTTTATGAAGCTTCCTTAAGCACAAAACTTATTCTTCAAGAATATCCACTATTATGTTCCAGGGTAGTTATCTTAGAATGTAAATGAATGCTTTCTCGGCATGTATGTTTATGGGGCTCTTTCTTTAGAATTTTACTGGCCCTTAAACTGAGGTCCATAGGTCCCTTGAGGGGAGCAGGGTCTCTGGATATAATACCATTACATATAAATGATTTTTCTAGTAATCTTGTATATTGTATAAATTTTTAAAACACTGAGGCAGGGTGTCTGTGGATCCCTTAATTGTCAAAATGATCCGTAACAGATAAAAAAAGTTATCAGCCGTCTTTACTAGTTTCAGAATGAGAATTAAACCCTAATGTCAAAAGATTTCTATTGTGTGTTATAAATTAAATTCTTTTGTGTCTTAAATGTTAATACTTATATAGAGTCCTTAATATAATTGTTAAAATAGTAACATCATTTTCTGCGTATATGGTTCAGATGAACTCACACAAATAATCTCACAAATTTTAAGATCTTTGAAGATCAGGACAAAGATTATTTTGGTTTCTCTTGAATAAGCTGCCAGCCTCATTTACTTCACACCTGCCTTTATCTACTTTTTCCCCCAGTCATAACTACCTTGAAAACACTCTTTCAGTTGTGGGACTGCAGACAAAACTCAGAGTTTAGGAATAAAAAAAGAAGAAAAAAATCTTTAGACCCTAAGTATTCTAAATATCAGTCTTGCTCCAGAAGGCCCCCTCTCCTTTCCCATTGATCCTAGCCCTTATTCTAACCAGGCACCTGAGAAACTCCAAACTAGGTAGTTCCTTATCTTCCTCTTCCTTTTTTATAGCTCTTACTTACCACAGGTGCACTAATTACTTCAAAGGAAAATATTTTGAAACATGTGGTCCTAAATTCAACCTCAGTAAATCCCTCACCCACCCTAGTGATCAACCCCCTTGTTTATGTTTATGTTATCTTCCAGTGTTTTTCTTCCAACCCATGCCTAGCACTTATAAAGCTTGCTGTATTTTGTTTTCATTTAATTGAGATTTACTCCCTCTCCCCTGCAATAGCAACCCCATGAATAAAGTCATCCCTGCCTTTTTCACATTTTCTGATGCAATTTTTTCCTTGAACATTATACTATCATATTCATTTTAAATTCTTGGCAGTCTGTAAACATACAAATCTAAATTTGGAAAACTAAGAGAGCTATTGGTTATTATATCCACAATACAATTTTTAAATGAAATTCAACTGAGATAAACATGTAATTTTCAAACATAGGGTTAAAAATATTTAGTTGCCAAAAATAATGTGAATGTCTTTTCTTTTCTTCAGCCCAGGGAGAGGAGTGTCATGGCCAATTGTCTAGTACATATAGGATCTCCTACCTGACCCACCTGCTCTCCCTCTTCAGGCATCCGTTCCCATAATTCTCTGAAAGCACACTGAGATTTATCTTCTATAACCTTGAAGGCTGCTTGCATTCAGGTTATAGCAGCTGATATAAACTAAAGTGAAATCTCCCAATTAGGATGTGAAGACATGAAATCCTTTAAAAAGTGATGTGAGTCAGATGAGTAGGAGGAGGTAATCAGATGGGAGGACAAAGGATAGAAGGATCTCAGCATACTCCTCCCTTTATACAGAATAAGGTAAAATTGACCAGGTGAGACAGGAGCCAAGGGCCATGGTGGGGACTCTCCTTAGTGCTTTTAACCCTTCTCCATGCTCTCTTAGGCTGAAGGCTTTGGGCCTTCTCCATGCTCTCTTAGGCTGAAGGGTTGTGACTTTGTGGTGTCCCAGTCCTTGCCCATCACAGCAGCCCAGGTAGCCATGGGGACCAGGTCAGTTTTGGCTGCTGTGTCCTGACCCCTGGCTGTGCCAGTGGGAGAGGGGATCTGAGGGTGGGCAGGCAATTGGGGGTGGAGCACAATGCCATTCCCCTCTGCTCCATTGGGCATGGCCTGTCTCTGGCTGTCCAGGGTCTGCATGCCTCTCCTCACCTCAAGAGGCCAGCCTAAGAGAGAGAGTGTCAACTTGTCTAGGGACCTATCATGCTGTTATGTACTTAGTCAATCCTTTCATCAGTATACCAGTAGATAAAAAGACACAGGGCATAGTTGCCTTCACAAAGGAGGGACAGCAGTGTATCATCTAGGTACTTCCCAGGGATAAATATTAACCCTACTATCTGTCATGAATAGTGGTCAGGGATCTGACTGCCTTGGATCTTCTTCCAGAAGTACACATAAAACAGTATGTGGATGATATCTTGCTAACCTCAATAGACACAAGTCTTTTACAAAAAGACATGGAGAGGGCCCAGCAAGAATCTCCAAAAATGAGAGGATGGGAAGTCAACCCCCAGAAAATAGAGGCACCAGGATATATGGACACAAGCAAGCTCTTAGGGGAGGTATAGTTAGGTATGAGTTGTGTTTTATCCTGTACTGAGATAAATAAGATCTAAATCTATCACCTACCCACAGACAGTCAAAGTGGTGCAAATTTTGTGTGGGTATTGGACTACTGGAGTACATTCATTCCTCATTTGGCACCGCAATGCCTGTGCTGTCTATATAAGGTAAGAAAAGGAGAAATATGGAATTGGGAGTACTAAAAAGAACATACCTATGCCAAAGCAAATCTTTAGTAGCCCAAGTACAGTCCCTACAAACCATGACCCTAGGACATCCATTTGAGCAAGGCATCTCCATCACAGAGGACAAATAAGGTGGGTCCTATATCAAAGATAAGGAAAGATACCCATCCCTAAAAGATTTTATTCACAACTCTTCAAAGGAGCTGAGCAATGCTACACCACCCTAGAAAAGGAATTACTAGCTATGTACCAAGATTTACTATAAACAATGACGATCAAAGGGGATACAGCAGTGAAAAATTTTTAAAAATCCAATTAAGAGGTGGGTAGAGGGGATACTTGCAAAGCTTGCATATGTGGTAGCTAGAAAAAACACATTAGTTTACTGGCATGCATATCTACAGCAGAAGGGATGCTTAATAGCTAGTTCTATCACTGGAGTTACACACCTTCTGGGTCCCATATCACGTACCAGAGAATCAAAAGAAGCTCCAAAGTTGGCTGTAGAAAATCTCTGACAATTAAGGGGAGAGAAAGGAATACCATTTTATGTATTCTTCTCGCCCAGGCAAACTCCCATCATGGACAGTAGTGGAGACAAAAAATGGGATGCAATAGTGCATGGGCTGAGCTAAGTGCTGTCTGGTTGGTTTTTATAAATGAGCTACATCTGGTCACCATTTGCTCTATGAATCAAGTTTCATTGTTGTGTTCTCAAAGACTTCCCAAGGCCAATATTTTATAGATGTACTTGACATTTAGGGTTAATAGAAACCTGGATAGATGGAAAGACATCAACAGATGGAAACAAGTATTACACACAGGTATGGATAAAGTAAATGAAACTGAGTATATAATATTAGAGTCTACAACTATTTTATCATATTATCAAGATGTTCTTATCCTTTTATTTTTGTACATGATGAATTACTCATATTTAGACATATCTTTGAACATAGCACGAAGCAGCATTTTGATTTTTCTCCGATTGTTATGGGTAAATAACCGCCATTGATTATTATTGATATAAAAGTTTAGCATGTTCTTAGTTCTTGTATTCTTTTATGATATTTTTGTTTTGTGAATTTAGGAAATCATTTTCTGTTATTACATATTCCTGCTTTATCCTCCATGTTACTTTTTTCTCTTGAATGATCATGTG
>JAQZBX010105075.1:0-10886 GCA_029593785.1 Cabassous unicinctus
GTCCTTTTGTGTCTGGCTTGCTTCACTCAGCATAATGTCCTCCAGGTTCATCCATGTTGCCATATGCTTTACGACTTCATTTCTTCTTACAGCTGCATAATATTCCATCGTGTGAATAGACCACAGTTTGTTTATCCATTCGTCTGTTGATGGACACCTGGGTTGTTTCCAACTTTTGGCAATGGTGAATAATGTTGCATTGCCAAAAGCTGGAAACAACCCAGGTGTCCCTCAACAGATGAATGGATAAACAACCTGTGGTCTATTGACACGATGGAATATTATGCAGCTGTAAGAAGAAATGAAGTCGTAAAGCATATGACAACATGGATGAACCTGGAGGACATTATGTTGAGTGAAGCAAGCCAGATACAAAGGACAAATACTGTATGATTTGCTATTATGAACTAAATATATTGTGTAAGCTCATGGAGTTAATAACTAGATTATGGCTCACTAGAAAATAGAATGAGGCTACAGAACGGAAAACTGAAGATTAACTTGTGCAGAATTGGTAAAAAAGGATGTGTGTTAATCTTTGGAAATGAACAGAAAAGGTGAAATTCCAACATAATGTTTGTAACTAGCAGTGCTATTATATGGGTATAACAGTGGTTGAAAGGGAATGTCTAAGGTCATGTCTATTACTAAAAGGGAAGCTAAAAAAGCGTAACATGGAAGGTAGAGTACAGTAAAGCTGCATGTGAAATATGAATGTGGGTAAAATTGCATATATAAGACTGTTTTTCTTTGAAGTTGAACAAATGTATGTTAAAAATACAAAATGTTAATATCAGACAAAAAAAAACCACATTATGCTAAGACTCCTGGGTTCTTAAACTTTTTTCCTTCCACAGACCCCTTTGCCAGTCAGGTGAAAACCTTACTCCTTACTAAGTCCACACTATACTGTGTATTATTTAATAAATATATCACACCTGCACCAAAACTTCCCCAGAAGAATAATGTTTGTTTTTTTTTATTTCAGTTCAAGCTCATGGACGCCTGGTTAAGAACCCCTGTTTAAGTGAAAGAAAGCAGACACAAAGTACTACATATTGTATGATTCCTTTTATATAAGATGTAAATATAAATCCATTTATAAAGATGAAATTAGGTTAGTGGTTATGTAGGGCTGGGGAAGGAATGCCAAGGGGTGTGGAGTTTTTCTTTTTGGAATAATGAAATTGTTGTAAATTGTGTTTATGGTGATGAATGCACAACATTGTGATTATACTAAAAGCCATTGATTATACACTTTGGATAGATCGTATGGTATATGAATTTATCTAAATAAAACTGCTTAATAAATAAGTAAACGATTGTGCAAGAATAGCCAGAAATAGCAGCTATGTACAGCAGGGGAAACAGAGAGAGCTTGAGAGGTGAAGAATTTTCTTGTTTGTCTGTTTTTTGTTTATTATTATTATTATTGAAATAATGAAAATTCTCTAGTAATGATTGAAGTGATGAATGCACACACACACACAAACACACACATAAAAAGCCCACGACCAAATTACCAATCCTTGGGAGGGATTCCCGCCCACCCCCAGGTTGGTCCCTGGAGAACCCTGCCTTGCCTCAGATGACACCGCCCAAGACAACCACCGAGGGCACACGCTGCCACTCCTGTCACCCTCACCGAGTCCCTGCCTTGTGAAACGGGAGAGAGAGCCGCCGGCTAACCCCTGGTGAGAGGGCAGACTGCCTTCCCACGGGCCCCTCCTCTGGTGCCTGTCCCCATCTGCACTCTTGCCCCTCTGCTGGCCAGCTAGGCCCTTTCTCTTCAACAGCCCACGACAGGGGCAGGCTTCCCACATCTAGAGGCCCGTGTTTGCCCTCAGTTCCCCTGCCTGAGTCCCTGTCCCTCTAGGGCAGGGCTTCTTAGCCTTTCTTGTTCCATGGGCCCCTTTGCCAGTCGGGTGAAAACCACGGACCCCCTTCTCAGAATGTAGCGGCAGATAGTTTTATGACACTCAACACTGGAGGTCAGAGAAAATAAAGAAAATAAGTTGATTTTCTTCAGTTCAAGTTCACGGGCCCCTTGAAACCTTTCCACGGACCTCTTGGGGTCTGCAGGTCCATGCTGAGACCTCTGCTCTAAGGGCTGATTAAGGGATCATATGACAGCAAGCAGACCCCCTGGCCCAGGAAGCATGAAGTCTGGGCGACCCCCAGCCTTAGACGACCTCTTGGCCAAAAGAAAAAGGAGGGGTGGTGTCTGTGCTGTAAGAAGCACCCTATTGGGGGAAGCAGATGTGGCTCAAGCGACTGGGCTCCTGTCTACCAAATGGAGGTCCAGGTTCGATTCCCAGGGCCTCCTGGTGAAGGCGAGCTGGCCCACGCAGAGAGCTGATCCACGCAGGAGTGCCAGCCAGTGCGGAGAGCTGGCGCAGCAGGATGACACAACAAAGAGAGACACAGAGGAGAGACAGTCAGAGACACAGCAGACCGGGGAGCTGAGGTGGCACAAGAGATCGAGCGCCTCTCCCACTCCGGAGGGTCCCAGGATCGGTTCCCGGTGCCGCCTAAAGAGAAGACAAGCAGACACAGAAGAACACACAGAGAGCAGACAGTGAGGGCAAAACAATGGGGGGTGGGGAGAGACGAGTAAATACATAAATATATTTTTTAAAAGTACCTCTTGCTGCATGTATATTAATAATTCAGGGCAGGTCAAAATCAAATTTTCAAAAGATAACTCAAGAGATCAAGGTATTTCCCAAGATTACCAAGGTTTTTCAGCAGACACCTGAGACCCTAAAACCGTCCAACACTTTCTCCTGGCTAGCCCCTGAAGGGTGGGGGTCTTGGCTCCACAATTTGTCGACATTTTTGTAATAACAATGTCCTCAGGTGTTTTATGCACTGCTCAATGCTGCTATGCTCCTGGCAGTAATGACATCAGCCACCCAAACTGCCACAGTCCAGACAGATGGAGCCATGGCACCAAGGGGGCTTGTCGTAACTGGCAGGAGTTTTTGCTGCCTAAGCCTCTCGCCTCCACACTGACCTGTGGCCTAGTTAATAACCAGCTTTCCAGCCCTGAGGCATAAATACCCACAGAGCCCCAACCCCCTTCTACCTCACCCAAAACCCACCGCTGGTTCCAAATGATCAGCTAACCACTCCCACCGCCCTCGTACCCCAGGCCCTTTCCCTCTTTATGCACCTCTGCTTTAAACTAACCAGTGCTTGAAGTCCTGGACACAACAAAGCCGCAAGCCCATGGGTCCCTCTCACTCTGCCTGTGCACTCCCCGCCATCTGGCTGAGTCCCCTCCCACAGCCGACCGGGCTGGTCGTCAACCCTCTCCCTCTGGGACCTGTGAGCAACAAACTATATTTTCTCATGCATTATGGCCACGATTTCCCTTTGCGTTGCACCTGACCTCTACCTGGACCCAAATCTAAAATGCAACTTAGCTAATTTGAAACCGCAGTCATTCCTGTCAGAGAATAGTAAGGTCCTGAGAGCACAGGACCTCTGTGGGGAAGGGCAGTAGTCTCTCCCCCACAGAGAAGCGTCCTGGGAGAGAAGCAGGAGGTGGGTGGTGGTGGAAAGGGCGTTTACCTAAAAGACTGTTTTAAGTATTGTATCAAACTGAAGTGCTTGAACCAAATGACAGTGACTGCCTCCAGCAGGCAGTAAGAAAATTCAGTTCTGATACGAGAAACACGGAAACTACCTCCTCTGCACGCCTGCGTCCTCTGGGCACGGCTGCTGAGCCTGCTGGCCACATCTTTCCATCTCAGCTTTCCGTTTGAGTCTGAGTGGTCCCCGGGTGCTCCTGTTCCACAGAAGGGAGAATACCTGACCATCTATGCAGCTCGTTTTGTATAAAAAACGCCAAAAAGAGGATGTTCACTCAGGGAAAAATGATCATCTGCCAGGAAGCCAGCCAGCGTCTGCACAGGCTCCTCTTCCTTCAGCGCTTCCATGTAAGTGTCTGTGTGTCAGCCAAGGGAAGAGGAGGTGTTTCAAATCCCCAGCAGCTCTGTAGGCTCTTAACTCGACGCAGGCAGAGCCTCACCCTGAAGTGGAGGCCCAGCAGTGAGCTCTGTCGTGGCCGATGGGTCCTTTTCTGGCCTTGCTGATGGCAGTCCCGGTTAGTGGCTTCAGCCGCTCCCGCCTCCTCGGAGGGCCCGGGCGGCCGGGGAGGACCACACTCCTTTTCATTCATCTCCTGATGCATCTCAAATCCGTTGAATGAAGAGGTTTGTTTCTTCTAATAACCATTTTACAGTACAACTTTAAGAATAAACATGGTATGAGAGACATTCTACTAAATGCTTTGATATTTAGAGCTTAGAGGAAGTTATAATCCCTGACCAAAGCTTATCCTAAATAAAAGGGTTCCACCAATACCAGAGAGAAAATTAATGCTCTGCATCTGGAAGCCTTTGATGCAATCATCCAGCTGATCAAAACACAGTCACCAACCACACAAGGTCTATCAGAGGCCCCTCAGCAGGGCTGTGCCCTTCTTATGGTTCCAAGAAAAATTCCATGTTCTTGAAGTCAGGGAAGACAGGGCTAGGGGAAGTGTGGAGTAAGCCTGACACAGAAGGTCTTCACAAAGCTGGAGACAGCTCCTCGCCCCGCCCTGCCAGGCCCGAGCACTGCTTGCGACTCCCTTGGCGGGGGGCTCTTCGTTTCCCAGGCAGTTCCCCTGTCTTCCTTCCCAGGCTGCCCAGCACACCCCGCTGAGTTTCCCTGCTCGCAGCCCTGCCCGGCTCACAGTTCCCGGGCCAACAAAAAGCAGCTCCAGTGCCTCCCACCCAGGCACTATTAGAAAGAGGGTGGTTTTGACAGTAGGTATAATTCTCGTACTGCCTGATAGCCAGTTATTTATTCTCCGACAAATCATCTAATCGTTTGAAGCCTTAGTTCATCTATCCATGAAATAAGGAAGACAATACCTACCTAGCGATGTTCTGAGGATGAAATGAGATCATTTATAGAAAATCTCAAGCACAATGTCTGACATACAATGTATTAATTAAACCAAAGGCAATAGCAATTGTAAGGACACATAAATATGATGTAATTTTTTTTTACAATTTTTAAAAAATGTTTATTTTGTGACATATAAACAACATAAAGTTTTCCATCTTAACCACTTTCAAGTACAGAATTCAGTGATATTAACTGCATTCACACTGTTGTGCAGCCATCACCACCATCTGTTACTTAAACTTTTTCATCACCCCAAACAGAAACTCTGTACCCATTGAAAATTAATTCCCCCTTCTTCCACCCTCGGTAACGCATAATCTGCTTTCTGTATACAATCTATAAATTTGCTTATATTAGTTATCTCATATAAGTGGAAACATGAGTATTTGTCCTTTGGTGTCTGGCTTATTTCACTCAACATAAGGTTCATCCCTTTTTACAGTGGAACAATGTTTCCTCATGAGTGTATGCCACATTTTGTTTGTCCATTCGTCCATTGTAGGATGCTTCCATCTTTTGGCTGTTGTGACTAATGCTGCTGTGAACACTGGTGCACAGGGGTCTGTCTGAGTCCCTGCTTTCAATTCTTTGGGGTATATTCCTAGACATGGGATCATGATGTTAAGAGGGGAGAAATGCTGCCATGTAAACTGACACAACGCTTTCTCATTGCGCAGAACTATTATTTCATACTTGTTGAGCTATCTCTTTAGATTTAAACTTATTTCTGTCATGCATCACTCTTGTGCCCATGAAAATCTATAAGCAAAGTTAATTAAGACACTCCTGGCACTGTCATGACCAGAGCCACTATCTTCTGAATCATTTGTCAACTCCAGCTTGCACAGTCCGGTTTCTCGGCATGTTGCCACCCCGTTGCCACCTCAAGTACTGGGGAATCGGTGACAGTGTCTCTTAGAGGTTGGTGCCGTGGTCGTCCAAGCCACTGCTACGCATTCCGTGAAGTTTCACTCTGGTGTTTTCTGAAGGGTTTCAGCTGCTGGGCAGAAAGCAGTTGTACAGGGCCGGCAGTTGTACGAAGCATCCTTTTTTCAGAGATGCTAAATTATGAAAAATATGTGCATCTTGGGGTGGATGCAATGCAGTGGAAGGTGCTAAGTACAAGGGAGTTGGTAGGTTCCATACAGTCAACGCTTTGGCAGTTTCTGATATCTGGCTGCTATTTGCTCAAGAGTAATCTCTCGAGTACCTCCTGACTCCACTTTAAATCTCTTAGCCAGAGTAGCTTAATTCTGTTTTATTTCTTTTTACACTACCCTTAGTGGGTGAGGCCTTTATCCTACCTTGCCTGCTAGGAGTGAACAGTTGAAATTATTTCAAAATAAAACATTTAAAGAAAAAAATTTAATTTAAAAAAAATTGAATGATATTCTATCCTCTGGATTTACTACAGTTTATTTAGCCATGTGCCTGTTGTTGAAAAAGCAGGTTGTTTCTAGTGTTCTGTTTACACATTTTAAAGTTTGATACAGACCCATGCACTGTATGTCTGATTTGATAGGTCCACAGCAAAGCAAGGGGGTGCGTGAAAGACCAACTCCAGCTCTGAGCTGTGAAGTGGCTCAGGCTCCCGTGTCCTTGGAAATCACAAGATAAGGCAGATGTAAAATGCTGTGCTCAAAACCTGCTTCTCTGAAGCTCTGCAACCCGGGTTGGAAACTGAGGCCGTTTCTCTGTGTCATAGTGATTTAGTACCTCTAGGCAGTGATAGGATGTTTCATTCTTACTGATATTTCAACAGCAACATTTCTGACAGTCTATGACTTTAGAGAACAAAGTTTTCAGTGAGTGGAAAAGCAGTAGTCACTTTAAAGAGGGGAGATGC
Organism: Cabassous unicinctus; assembly: GCA_029593785.1. NCBI lineage: Eukaryota > Metazoa > Chordata > Mammalia > Cingulata > Chlamyphoridae > Cabassous > Cabassous unicinctus. Next base: position 6,809 of record JAQZBX010105075.1, read on the forward strand.
CAGTGGAACACTTTAGGACAGCAGTGTGGGGAAGCAGATGCAGCTCAAGTGATTGGGCTCCCAACTACCATACAGGAGGTCCCGGGTTCGATTCCCAGGGCCTCCTGGTGAAGGCAAGCTGGCCTGCTGTGAGGATTAAGATTCGGGCAGCGGCCCAGCTGTTGAATCAGCTAGTAGCTCACAAAGTCCTTGGCCCAGCACACACGGGCTCTAGGCACAGCAGAAATAACTCCAGGGAGCTGTATTTTGTGTTCCTTCTGTGTAACACTGGAGTGATAACTGTAATGCATAAAGAACCCTGCAAATAAAGAACAGCAGTGCCTGTACGTCTGGAGAGACAGCGGCTGTGCTGATATGAGCAAACTTCCCTCTCCACCTGAAGTCTTTTCCGCCTACCTTCCTCGCGAGCTCCCGAGGTGGACGCAGTGCACAAATGGCGCAGTCGGCAGGATTTGACGTGTTCTCCCACTGCGTCCCTGGCTGAGGAGGTAGGGGGTACAGACCCTGGGTGGTCCCCGCCGTGTGTGTGGGCTGGTGTAGCCGAGTGGCCATCTCTGTGGTGTGTGTGTCCAGATGTGATGCCCACCACTGACCCCGCGGTGCTGCCGGGTGTCCTGCAGCCAGCCGAGCTGGCTATGGGAAATGAGCCCACGCGGCTGCCGTGTGGCTAGGATGGGTGATCCTGTCTCTGCTACGAGACACCACCCAGGAGACATTGAAACAGGCCAGCCACCTGCGTGGACAGGCGGGAAATCGACCAGTTGCGTGAGCAGCTGCAGCCGTCGCATGCGCGTCTGGAGTGTCAAGATGTGTTGGCTGGCAGCAGTTTGGATGAGGAAGACGAAGTGGAGCCCATCCGACGAGCTAGTCCGGTCGTGACGCAAATGATGAAGCACGATCAGGACACGGGCAAGGGGGACACCCCACTGGGCAAGCGCACGTGGTGTAACATGCCCTGTATCGCGCATGCTCCCAGGCTGGGCTGGTAGAGTCAGGCCAGCAGTTCTGACAAAAGTCCTGTGAGCTGCTGGCCGCTTGGCTGCTGTGTCTGTGGGACGCGGGGGTGGATGGCATTGTGTGCTCAGGACTGAGATAGAGAAGTCAGTGTGGCTTGCTGGCCACCCCCTGCGCGCCAGCGTCTCTTAAATGCGCAGCAGAATGAGGGGGAGCCCCACCCGCTCACTGATGGAGCGGCTCCAGACAGCCATTCGTGTGGTCTAGGGTGAAGCGGGAGAGTTGCCAGACTCGGCGAGCCGGTGGACTACGTATGCTGACTGCGCACAGGTAGTCCGGGAAGTTGGCATGCGCAGTGCTGTCCTGGACCTCGATGATGAGGGACCCGATGCCGAGTTTACGAGCCAGATGAGGGACCTGCTCGTGTGACAAGCTTCTGCCCCCCGAGGGAGCAGCCATGATGGCTGGTCTCGGCGAGGCCGAGAGCCACCAGACCAAGGCTCTCCTGCTGTGCTGCCTGAACCCCGCAGGACAGTGACCGTAAAACAGTGCCATTTGCCAGGAGGGCATGAAGAACTGTCGGCTGCTATTAAAGAACTGGTCAAGGTACAAATACTGTTTAATGCTCTGCTGCGGCCCGTCCGTAAGCCTGATGGGACGTGGCACATGACTGCTGACTGTTGACTAGCGAGAGCTCAGGAAGGCGGCTCCTCCTTCCTGTGCGGCTGTGCCCTCTAGTCTTGACCTGATGGGGACTTTGACTGTGACACTGGGAACACTGTTTTGGACTTGGCAAATACCTTTTCCTCCGTCGCCATTGCTGATGAAACACAGGATCAGTTTGCCTTCACCTGGGAAGGCCGACAGTGGACCTTTACCGTATGGCCCATGGGCTATGTTCACAGCCCACCATCTGTAATGGTTTGGTGGCCAAAGACCTAGAAAAGTGGCAACAAGTCGATACCGTTCAGGTGTATCATTACATTGATGATGTAATGCTAACCTGTGATTCTCTTGCAGATTTGGAAGCTGCTGTTCCCACTCTGGTTGCCCATCTCAAAAGTCAAGGATGGTAGATAAATCCGGACAAGTTGCAAAGGCCTGGGTTGTCTGTCAAATTCTTGGTTATTGTATGGTTGGGTAAGACAAAAGTAATCCCCGAAGCAGTGATTGATAAAATTCAAGCCTTCCCACGCCCCACGGCAATGAGACAGCTGCAGACAATTTTGGGTCTCCTGGGCTACTGGTGGGTGTTCATTCCCTAATTGGCACAAGTCTTAAAGACTTTATATAAGTTAACAAAGAAAGGAGGTGGATGGGATTGGACTGACAAGGCCGAGCAGGCACTCATACAAGCTGAAAGAGCCGTTAAGCCCAAACTCTGTTAGTGGCCGACCCTACCTGCCTGTTTGAACTGGATGTGCACATCACAGAAGGCTACGGTTGAAGCTTATGGCAACGGACTGAGTGGTTGCGACAACCGATAGGATTTTGGAGACAAGCAGAAAAGCGCTGTAGTCTCATAGAGAAACAGTTGGCAGCCATGTGCGCTGCCCTGCAGAGTACTGAGACCACAACCCGGGAAGCCCGGGTAAACATATTCACCGCCTATCCCATAAAAGAGTGGGTGCAGAATTGGACTGCCCGGCCACGAAGTGCCGTGGCCCAGACGGCGACCCTGGCCAAGGGGGGGCCTGTTTAGAACAGAGGAGCACATTTGCCTCCAGTCCACTGAGCAAAGAGTTGCAACAAGTCTTAGGTCCCTTAACGTACGCTGAGACTCTGGACCCCGAGGGCCCCTTACAAGTCCCCACGAAGGAAGTTTCCCCGTACAAAAGCCAGGGTAGGTACCGTGCCAGAGCAGGCATGGTCTACTGATGGGGCCAGCCAGGGGCAGGCAGCTCAATGGACCGCCGTAGCCACACGCCCTCAGACCAACACCATTTGGTGTGAATTAAGACTTGGTCAGAGCAGCAATTGGCTGAGCTGTGACCGTGTGGCCCGTAGTGGCCACGAGGCCACCCCTCAGTGGTAAGTACTGACCGCTGGGCAGCATGTAAAGGCCTTACCTTGTGGTTACCAAAGGGGAAGCACATGGATTGCTCAGTGGCCCATTGGCCCCTGTGGGGACGTTCCATGTGGGAAGACTTATGGGATTGGGGGTTGTCTAAAGAAGTGACAGCTCACTGCCCCCTTTTGCATCCAGGCAAGGATGAGGCATTTCAGCTGACTAAGCTTACCTTGCGGGTAAACAGTGCTCAGGATGCGGCCGTGTGGCTGTACCAGAAACTCCTGCATGCTGGAGTCCCCATGATGATGAGGGCTGCACGCTTCTGGGGTTTAGCTGTGGACACAGAGGCCGCTTGGGCAGCATGCCGTGTGTGCCCCCAACGTTCCCTGTTACATCAGAGGGCACTGCCCAGGACTATGGGTCAAACTGAGCGAGGACCTATCCCGCTCACAAGATGGCAGGTAGATTTTATTGGGCCCTTACCCTTGAGTCGGCAGTGCCGATATGCTCTTACGGCCATTGACATGGCCACAGGTCTACTTAATGTGTATCCAGCCCCCCAAGCCTCAAGCTGTGACTGTGTGAGCATTACAACAGCCGTGTGCCATGTATGGCCGGCCATTGACTATAGAACGTGACAGAGGGCCCCATTTCAATGGGCAAATAGTGCAGCAATGGGCCCTCCGACAGGGCATGCAATGGGTATATCACGTGCCCTACAATCCCCTAGCAGCTGGCATAACTGAGCGTTACAATGGCCTCTTAAAACGTGCCTGCGGGGAAGCGGGTGTGGCTCAGTGGATAAAGCTCCCATTTACCATATGGGAGGCCCCGGGTTCGCTTCCCGGAGCCTCCTTGTGAGGGCAGGCCAGCCTGCTTGGCCCGGTGGGCTGATGCAGCAAGACCTCACAACAGGAAGCAGGTGTGGCTCAATCGATAGAGCCCTGTTTACCATGTGTGAGGCCCCAGGTTCGCTTCCCGGGGCCTCCTTGTGAGGGCAGGCCAGCCCACGCGGCGCGGTGGGCTGATGCAGCGGGACCTCACAGCAAGGGGGAGATAAGCAGACACGGAGAAGACACACAGCGAATGGACACAGCAAGCACAAGCAGCAAG
>JAQZBX010105076.1:0-10886 GCA_029593785.1 Cabassous unicinctus
AGTGATCTTGTTTGTATTAAGAACCTTATAAATGTGAATAATCTTTGTCACAGTAATTTCCACTGAGGGCATATTTAGAAAAGTATGTAAAGATATATGCAAGGATATTAATTGCAATTTTCTAATAGTAAAGACCTTCAGTAGGAAGTGATACTTGTGCTGAGCCACAGATCATGATTAGGAATTAGCCAGGCCTGTAGGGTGGGGAATGAGAAGAAGAGAAGCTGTTCCAGTAGGGAAAAGCATGTGCAAAGATACAGAGCTGTGACAGAGGCTGGTGTATTGGAGAACTACAAGAAATTGGGAATTACTGGAGCAAATAATGCACTGTGAATGGGGCAGGGATGAGGCTCGAAGTAAAAGGGTCAGAGGCTGATCAAAATTATAATGCCTATTTTTAAAAGCATAGTAATTTTACTCTGAGGCAGAAGCACATTTTTTTTTAAGTTCAGCATGTATGCACAGAGAGATAAGAAATCTAACCCTGTATGCAGAAAATTTGAATCAAGGGAAGTACAGTAGTGAAATACCCTTGAGCTTAAATGTTATTTGAAAGAAACAATAAAACAAGAAAGATTAAGGAGTCATGCTACTTTGATGTCAGATGAAATTGTCTCCATGTATATTACACTGGTCAAAGTTCAAGAACTGGTTATCTTTATAAAAATATTGCTCCCCTCTTTGCAAGGTCATCACAAAGTTTTCAGAATTATTTGGGTAATAAGTCTTGTTTTCCATGCAAAAAGTTTAGGTTTTAGCAAATTTGATTGTACAGCAAAATTTTACACATTGTTAATGGATTTACATAATAAAAAATTGCTCCAAAAAAAAAAAAGATATAAAGAACTTACACATAGAAAACCACACTACATTGTTAAAGGAAATCAAAGAAGAATTAAATAAATGGAAGACTATTCCCTGTTCATGGACAGGAAGAATAAATTTCATTAAGATGTCTATTCTATCAAACTATCTACAGATTTAATGCAATCCCAATAAAAATCAACACAGAATTTTTTAATGAATAGGAAAAACTAACTACAAAATTTATTTGAAAGGGTAAGAAGCCTCAAATAGCAAAAGACATTGAAAAAGTAAAATGAAATCAGAGGAATCACACTACCTGACCTTAAAACATACTACAAAGCTACAGTGGTTTAAACTACATGGTATTGGCACAAGGATAGACATACCGACCAATGGAACCGAATTGAGAGTTCTGATTTAGATCCTCACATATACAGTCATTTGATTTCCAACAAGGCCACCAATCCCTCTCAAATGGGAGAGAATGGCCTCTTCAACAAATGGTGCTTGAAGAACAGCACCCAAAGCACAAGCAGCAAAAGGAAAAATAGATAAATGAGTTCTCCTCAAAATTAAAAAATTTTGCACCTCAAAATACATTATCAAGAATGTAAAAAGGCAGCCCCCCAAAGGGACAAAATATTTGGCAACCATATATCTGATAGGAGCCTAATATCCAGCATATATTAAGAAATCCTACACTTCAAAAAAGAAAAAGAAAAACAACCCATTGTTTGTCTTGAAAAGACACTTCTCCAAAGAAGAAATGCAAATGGCTAAAACGCACATGAAAATATGCTAAACAACACTAGCTATTAGGGAAATGCCAGTCAAAACTACAATGAGATACCATCTTACACCCATTAGACTGACAGCTATTTAAAAAACAGAGGGCTATAAGTGTTGGAGATGATGTGGAGAAATGGGAAACCTCATCCACTGCTGAGAGGGAAAGTAGACTTGTACAGCCATTGTGGAGGACAATATGATGGTTCCTTAAAAAACTGACTATAGAACTGCCATATGAACCAGAAATTCCAACGCTGGGTATATACCCAGAGGAATTGAAAGCAAAGACACGAACAGATATATGCACACCATGTTCATAGAAGCATTATTCACTATTGCCAAAAGTTGGGATCAACCCAAATGCCCATCAACAGATGAATGGATTACTCAGGTTACTTGAGTAATCCATTCATCAACAGATTACAGATTACTCAGCTGTAAGAAGGAATAAAGTGCTAACACATGGGATAACATGGATGAATTTTGAGGACCTTACATTGAGTGAAGCAAGCCAAGCATTGAAGGATGAACATACATGACCACACTGATATGAATTAAGCAAATTAAGCAGACTCAGAGAGCTATTGCGTGAAAGATAGCTTTACAGGGAGTAGAAAGGGGGAAGAAATTTGTGAGCCAACACACATATGGACATAATCTATGATAAGGTGAAAGTGTGTAGTTGCTCACTGAAGGGATATGACAGGAGGGTACTGATATTATTGGGTTGGTGGTGCAGGTTTGACTTGTGGGTAGATTGGAGAGTGTGGGATGGAAGGTCCAGGGAATTGGGGGGAGGGTTGGGAGAGGGACCAGGTGAACACTTGGGATTTGTGGATATGTGGCTCAAAGTACAAAGTTGGGAATCTCTTATGGCAATATGACAATGAAGGGTTACTGGTTTACGGTGTTGGATGGGGGGCATTGGGGACAGGGTGCACCTGGAACAGGCTTCTAGGGAGTGTGTGAGTGATCATTTTGTCATAATGTGTTGTATCAGTGGGTGGAGACCCACATGATGTGTGGGAAGGAATTGGACTCCCATCCTTGGGAGGACTGCTTTGTACACAAACAGATAGGCGGGAGTCTCTCAGGAGCATGGGTGTTTCCTAATAGGGGAAGATTAACCAGTGTGTCAAGAGCTCAATGTTGTTCAAGTAACTATGAATCTTGTCATCCAAGAGATGACAAGGAGTAAAGCCAGGGGGTTACCGTGGGTCCCAAGGGGAAGGAGAGGGATGAATAGAATAGATGGAACAGTGGGTATTTAGTGGGCAATGGAAGTGTTCTACATGATCTTGCAATGATTTCAGATTCTTCCTACTCTCAGGGCTGATTTCAAGCAGCTTGTCCTCCAGGAAGCTGTTCTTTATTCTACATACAACCCCCATTGTGCAGAGGGAGGTGTCAGCATTGTCTCTTCTCATCAAACTCTCTCCATAAACATAAGATGAAGCCATATGCATGTAGTGGTGTGGTTCCTGCACAGGAAGGACTCTGATTTCTACCTCCACCCCACCCCACCTTAGCCCCACCCCCACAAAGAATGCCACAGCTGCTCACCTTCCTTGTTTTGTCAAAACTGATCGTCCTCCCCTGGAAGGCAGACAGTTTGCATCCATTATAATGGGGACCCCAGCTATTACCACCTCCACTCCCACCCCAGCCTCAGTCATGCTGCACTACTGCAGGGTCCACCAAGGTCTGGGCAGGCCAGACCAGGGATGCACCCAGACAGGCTTTTGGGATTCAGGAGAAGGGACAAGGATCAGAGAAAATCAGAACCTCCAGTCTCACCCTCTGATGACAGATGAAGAGATGACTCCTTGGACCAGCCTCAGTTTACAGGTCTGTAAGATGGTTTTGGCACCCCTGCTCCCAGGAAAGCTGTGAAGCTCTCATGAGACTCAGTGTGCCCAATTCTGAGAGCTCAGGTCTCAGGGAGGGAACTGTCCTCCCAAACATCAGGGATGCTTCACTGCCCTGATGCAAGCCCCAGGCTCACTCACATCCACATACTCCTACATCACTTAGTCAACCAAAATCAATTGTGTAAGGAATGTCCCCAGAGACAGGACAGTGCCCTGGATGGCACCCTGAAAATTCTTCAGCCTCAGACTCTTAGGACTGCCTAGGCCTTCCCCTGGGACAGTCTGAGACTGTTAACTGCCTCTCCCTAAATTCCCCTCCCAACTTCCAAGGATCCAAAACACTTTACCCATCACCTTCCCAGACCAGCTTTTGGTAAACCATGAAGTTTACTCCCCACCTCCCAAATCCACCCTGAGTTGGGTTGTTCAAGGCTCTTACTCTGACTGGCTGTGACTTGTCCCCCAGGATTTTAACTGCTTATGGTTGTAAAGGCTCCAGAAGTGGGAACATTGAATGGGTGCTTTCCAGGCATGTTGGCACCTGGAGGGAAGGACACAACAAGGACTCCCACCCTGAAACCAGCTGGGTCTCCTCCTAGCCAGGACTTGAGATGCACCCAGACCTTCCCAGGGAGCTGTAGAGAAGGGTGTGTTGGCAGAATTGTGTCCAGTTAACAGGATGTTCTGGGTGAGGAGGACAGTCAGTAATGCAGAGGGTCTCTCATGGTGTTCTTATCTGTTGAAGGGACCCAGGTAAGGGAACCAAAGGAGGTGACCTCACTTCCTTGGAGAGAGAACCCAACAGAGCTTAGAACCCTGGTAACCAGGCACCCAGATTCCACAACAGCCCCTTACCCAGTTCACTTGGCAGGAGACACTCAAGATAGCAACATGTTCTCCTGCTGCATTCCTAGGTCCCAAGGCTCCAGCCTCAAGAAAACTAAGAATGAGTCCCTTTTCCATCACTTTTGATGTTAATTCAGCCCTCACCCTTGAAGAACCTGGTCATCAGCCAGGAGGTACCCAAAGGTAACACAGGTTGGCCCAGGGTTTAACAATTCAGCACATGTCACCATTGTGATTCTTCCTGGACAACCCCACATCCCATCCCCCTCCCAGTGTGTGGGAGGCATGAGCAGAGGGACCACCCTGGGCAGGAGCAGGCCATCAGGGGTGGGAATCCAGTATATTTTTCCTTTTCACCTCCCAGTTCATGGATGGTAGGTTGGGAGGGCACATGTTGGGGGTGGCACCTTGTGTACCAGTGTTAATCCTGAGCCCACAAGTTGCCAGAGAAGGAGGGGAAACCAGGGTGATGAGCAGGGAGAACTGAGGAAGTGGCTGGAGGCAGTTTTGCTCTGGGGCAGTAGAACCCACTCTTCTACAACATACCTTTGGTCTCATACATGGGGATGGGGAAATATGCCAAGCTGATGGGCATAGGGATCTCCAAGATTCCAGGGCACACAGGACTGGTGCCAGCACTAAGAAAACCTTGAAATCATAGACTTTGTGTCAGAAGGGCTTCAGATACCTGGGACTTGTATCATTGTATTCAATATTACATCCATTCCTTTCTTGTAATTTTTCTATGTCTAAATTTATGTGTTAGGTACATGTGAAACAAGCCTGTAGGGTTTACAGTATTCATCCTGAATAGACTTGATGATGTACCCAGGAAGCAGATGCTAGAATAATTCTCATTGTGTTGTGGAAGAAATTGGCCAGCTTCAGTGACTATTTTGTTCATAAACCTGAAAAGAAGTAATCAGGTATGTTCCAGGTGCCCAGAGCCTCTCTGGCCTCTCTTCTGGATGTCTGGCACCATGGGAGAGGGTGTCAGGGACTGTCCAAGTCATCTTGGAACTGACAGCTGGGGAGCAGTAGAGTTGGGGCTACCAACATGGTAAGTGCTGGCCCAGAGATGATGATGAGGTGTTATGGGAATATGAAAAGGCACCCACTCCAGAGGGGCAAATCAAAGCAGACTTCCTGGGGGAGTGGACAGCAAAGTGAGTCACTGGGAATTGTTCAGGTGGTGAGACAGGCATGTTGGGAAGAGCATACCTGACTGGTGGCCAGCATGAGCATGGATGTGCTGGAATAGGTCCCATAGGCTGTGGATGATGTTTGACTGCAACTTTTGTAGAAGGTGGCCTTGACCATGAAGGGAAGACCTGAAGATTAAGATGTGGGGCCCATTGCAAATGTGGCTGCAGGCATGTCTTACCTTTGGTTCATTAAGATAGAGCTTCCCAAATATTAAAGCTTCAGTGCCCACAAAACTTTGATCTGTCCTGACACCTGTATTTCAGAAACTAGTGGCAGGGCTGAGGTCTCCCAGCTTGGATTCTACCCCACCCACTCCCAAAATGTTTGCCTCTTTTTCCTGCCATTAAACCCACACCCAGGCCCTTTATTTCTTCCCAACGAGAAGAACAATCTAGAGCTGCCAAGAGCTGAACTAATAGGTGTGGAATAGTTGATTAAGACAAGCTGCAATGAACATAGCAGTCAAATATTTAATGGTTTCCTGCATGCCTATAAGCAAGAGGCTAAAAAAGAAAGTGTTGGCTCCCCTTTTGCTCCATTTTCCCAAGAAAAGTGCTTTGTAAGGTCAGATGTCTCAGTACAGATGAAGGCAACTATCTCAGTGCTGCAGGAGCCCTGAACAAAAGTTTACTGCTTGTTTATGTAAGTGGGGTCTGGCGGGGGGGGCAATGGGGTGGGAAGTATGGAAAAGGACTGAGAAATGATCCCAGTTGAGAAATGTGCCTTCAGTGTTCTCCCATACCACACAGGAAGGTCTCAGCTTTGCTTGGGTCAGCCCAGCTAATGGGCACTCACCAGTCCCAGGTGGCTGTAGACTGCTCCTCTTGCTCCCATTCTGTCTTTTAAAGTGCATAAATCAGTGGGTTTTTGTATAAGCATGAGGTTGTTCAATCATCACCACTATCTAGTTCCAGGGTATTTTCATCAACTTAAAGGAAACCCTGGACCCATAACAGTCACTTGCCCCCAGTTCCTTTCTTTTATCCTTTAGTGACCTCTAATCTATTTTCTGTCTATATGTGTTCACCTACTCTGCACAATTTACATAACTGCAGTCATACATATGTGGCCTTTTGTCTCTTCCTTTTTCACATAGCATAATATTTTCAAGGATTCTTGTTGTTGCAAGTATCAGTACTTCATTACTTTTTATGACTGATAATATTCCATTGTATGGATTTAATGCATTTTTAAAATCCATCCCTCAGTTGATCAATATTTGGGTCACTTGCCCATCTTGGCTATTATGAATAATGCTAATTTAGGTATTCTAGCAAAGGTTTTATGAGAAAGGCTGAATTAATTTTACCACAATATTGTCAAATGTTTACAAACTAAATTTCAGTATAAGATCCTTATGTTTTTGACAATGATAAAACCATAAAACAAAAGTAAGCTCACAAATTTAAATTATTTTATTTGATAAATATTTATTGATTATTTACTATATGACTAGGGTCCTGGAGATACAACATTGAACTAAAGACAGATCTCCTTCCTTCTTGGCTTGCACTGGGCTGTGGGTGCACACAGTAAACAAGTAAAGAAACAGATACCTTATCTATTTCTGTCCTCAGCTTGCTTGATGTTTATATAGCTCTTCTTTCCCTAGTTTCCTAAAGTGGGGGTTAGATGATTGACTTACATCTCTTTTCCACTTTAATATATGTATTCAATGCTATAAACTTCCAGCTAAGTACTCCTTTTGCAGAATCTAAGAAATTATAGTAGTTGTATATTTATTTCCAAAATATATTTTCTATTTCTCTTGAGACTTCTTTGACCCATGTGCTATTTAGAAGTGTTTTGTTCAATCCCTAGAGATGTTGGTATTCCAGCCATCTTTCTGTTTTTACTTTCCAGTTTAATTCCATTGTGGTCTGAGAGCATACTTTGCATGCTTTCTATACTTTTAAATCTGTTAAGATGTGTTATATGATCCATCTTGGTGAATATTTCATGTGGAATTGAGAAGAATATTCCTTCTGCTGTTGATAGATGAAATGTTTCATAAATGTCAATTAAAAGCTAGTTGATTGATGGTGCTGCTCACTTCAGCTCTATTCTAACTAAATATATGCTTGTGGATATGCCAGTTACTGAAAGAGGTGCATTAACATCTTCGTCTAATAGTGGATTTTGCTTTTTCTCCTTACAGTTGTATCCCTTTTTGTCTAAAGTATATTTATGCTCTCTTGTTACATGCATACACATTAAGTACTGTTATGTCTTTTGGGAAATTGACGCCTTGGTCATTATGTAAAATTATCCCTGATAATTTTCCTTTTTCTGAAGTCTGTTTTATCTGACATTCAATATAGCTACTTGTGCTTTCTTTTAATTAGTTTTTGCAGGGTATTGATTTCTCCATTCCTTTATTTTCATTGTATTTGTTTTTTTTATTTAAAGTGGATATCATGGACAACATATAGTTGTGTTTTTTATGCACATACAGTCTGTATCTTTTAATGGATTATGACTCCATTCACATTTTAAGTGATCATCAATATAGTTGGGTTAATATTTATCATATTTTTGTTTTCTTTTCTTGGCCTGTGTTCTTTGATTTTTTTTCTTTCACTTGTTTTCAGCCTTCTTTGATTTAATTAAACATCAGATATGACTCTATTTTTCTCCTGCTGAGGATATCAATTCTACCTCTTTTTTAAAATCATTTTTGTGGTTTCCCTAAACTTTACAATATACATTTACAAGTAATCTAAATATACTTTTTTTTAAAGATTTATTTATTTATTCATTTATCGCCCCCTTGCTGCTTGTGTTTTGCTGTGTCCATTCGCTGTGTGTTCTCTCCGTGTCTGCTTATCTCCCCCTTGCTGTGAGGTCCTGCTGCATCAGCCCACCGCACCACGCGGGCTGGCCTGCCCTCACAAGGAGGCCCTGGGAAGCGAACCCGGGGCCTCCCATATGGTAAACGGGAGCTCTATTGATTGAGCCACACCCGCTTCCCTCCCCCTATATTTTTGATGTAACACTTACATAATCTAAAACTTCTTTAAGTTTTTTAAATTTAGTTTTTTGATAGTAAACCTGCCCTCAAGTAAATTCTAAAGGGAGTCCTTCAACCTGTGGTGAAAAGATGCTAGAGACTAACTTGAGTCCAATGAAATGAATTATACTGGTAAATTATGTGCATAAATAAATATAAAATTCAGTATTAATATATTTCCAGCCAGTACTTCTGTTTTCTATATGTTTTAAAAGATAAATGCATAAAATAATAATAAATCAATGTCAGTGGGCATACAGTGTATAAGGTGTAAAATAACAACAACAGGGTTGGTGGGGAAAGGATCTATATAAGAATAGTTTTTGTGTAACATGAAGGCAGCAATGGAAGAACTGAACAATGAAAAATGAACCAAACACCAATCAGCAAATGGAAACATAAACCCCTTCCTTATCTGCAATTACATTTGACTTTTAAACATTACTTAAAAGTCAGTGATTGAGGTGGTTGAGGAAACTATGGGCCAACTATTGCTTTGTAAAAGAGACTCACTTGAGAACAAAAGCACAAATGTGTTGAAAGTTAAAAAATGAAAAAAAAATATCCATGCAAGCATTAATCAAAAGAGAACTGGAGTGGCCATACTCATATCAGACAAGATAAACCTTAAGGCAAAAAATGCTGTAAGAGATAAGGATCAACATTGTATATTGACTGATCAAAGCATCAATCCATTTAAAAGATATAACAATTATTAATATATATGTACCTATCAGCAGAGTGCCAACATGTATGAAGCTAAAATGATAGGTGAAGGGGAAAATGACAATTATATTTGGAGACTTCAACATACCAACTTTCTGATAGAACAACTGAACAAAAGATCAACCAAGAAGTAGAAAGCTTGAATAACATATTAACAACCTAGGCACAACATATAAATCACTCTACCCAAAAACACCAGAATAAACTTTCTTCCCTATGCACATGAAACATTCCAATGATTGGATGATTTGTGACAGTTTGAAGTGGTGAATCCCAGAAAATTTCATGTTCTTTGGAGTAATCCATTCCTGTGGGTGTGGGACTCTTTGATAGCATTATGTTCAGTTAAGTCACCTTTTGATTAGATCACATGACTAGATCATTCTGGAGCCTTTGGACTACACCACTGAGGCATGACCCAGGTTGTGTCTCTACCCTTTTGCTGGAGTCTTACAGAAAACTAAGAACTGAAAGCAGAAATACACAGAGAAAAGGAGCTGTAATTTTAGCCTGTCATGTGGGAGAGGTCTCCTGCAGTTGCAGAAAGACAAGTCCTGAGAAACTGAGAGAAATCTCAAGAGCCTAGACTCACAGAGCAGCTCAAAGCTGAAGGGACTATCCCTGATCACCTACAGCTGAAATCATAGAGAAACTGGTTATGAAGAGAAGGCAGAGATCCAGACAGAAAGCTGCCATTTTGCCTCATCACAATGTAGGAACAGCAGCTGATCTTTGGTGAGAAATCATCTTTGATCATGCCTTTATTTGGGTATTTTCACAGCTGGAAGATTTTACTAATAAATTCCCATTATAAAAGCCACCCCATTACTGTTATTTGCATCCACAGCCTTAGCAAACTAAAAGAACATGTTAGTCTACAAAATACATAAATAAATTTTAAGAGATCGAAATCTTACAAAGTATTTACTCTGATGACAATGGAATGAAATTATAAATCAATAGAAGATAAAGTGACAAATATGTGGAAGTTAAAAAACATACTCTTAGCAAATAAATCAATGAAGTTAGTAAATGCTTGCAGGTGAAGGGAAATGAAAACAATACATACCAAAATGAATGTGATGAAGCAAAAGCTGTGTTCAGAGGGAATTTTATAGCCATTCTTACATTAAAGAAGTAGAACAATCTGCAATCAATGACCTAACCTTCCACCTTAATGAAATGGAAAAAGAAGAGCAAGCACAAAGAAGTAGAAGGAAGGAAATAAAGTTTAGAGTGTAAATAAATGAAAACAAAAGATTCAATAAAACCAATAATTGGTTCTGTGAAAAGATCAACAAAACTCACAAACTTTTAGCTAGACTGACCAAGAACAAAGGAAAACTCAAATTACTAAAAGCAGCAATAAAGTGGGAACACCACTACTGATATTTAAAGGAATAAAAAATGATTGTAAGAGAATATGACAAACAATTGTATATCACCAAATTAGATAACCTGGGTGAAATGGATATATTCCTAGAAACAAACTGCAAAAACTGACTCAAGAGTTAGAAATCTGAATAGGCCTATAACAGAGATAGAATCAGTAATAAAAAATCTTCCAACAACAAAAAGGACCAGGACCAGATGGCGACTGTCTAAAACACTTAAAAACACTTTTTCTCAAA
>JAQZBX010105077.1:0-10887 GCA_029593785.1 Cabassous unicinctus
CTTGGGGGTAGTCCTGAGTGGCGTTGTGTTGACGGATGTAGGCCATTTTCTGTCAGCATATACCACGCAGAACTGTGTGGGAGAGAGGGTGGTCTATGATGTGAAATGTGGTCTATGCTTGATGGCAAGGCCCCAGGATGTGTATATCCATTGCGGGTGATGTGCCACACTGATGAAGAATGTTGGTTTGGCATGTTGTTGGAGGTGTGGGAGGTGGGGAACATGGGAATCCCTGTAACTTCTGAGTAATAATTAGGTAATCTAAGCACCTTTAAAAATGTATATATACATATATAAAATTACATTTATGTAAGCAAATGCACATATATGCATATGTATTTATATAGCATCTTACAAATATTGGTATGTATTGTGAAAAATTTTGATTTTTACCCACAATAAAAAAAATAAAAATAAAGCCATTTGCATGCAGCATATTTAACTCCAGAGAGCAGGTTAGCCTCCAAAAGCATTGGAACAATGGTATCACCCGGAGAACCAATACGGTATGTCCAATTAAAGAAACAAAGAAAAGATACAGCAAATTTATAACTAAGAATTTTTTAAATTCTGATAATTTAGATAGAGATTAGTGGAGCCTCAAGAAATAAACACTATATTACATTGAATTTAAACATGCATATAAAACATGAAATTAAACATGCAGTTAATGGTGTAAAGAAGAGGAAACTGTCTAGAAGAAATGTCTTGAGAATATTACATAATACATAATAAAAAGATATAAAGCAATGTATTTTTTAAAGCAAAAATGAGACATGGAAATAAAATTATAATAGTGCCTGACAGAAAAAAAGGAAGGGAAATATCACCTGCAAGCAACTAGATCTGTTCTTTGCAGAAATGAAATAACTTTCTAACTAGTCTCCTCACATGCTTTCCTTCTCTCTCAGCTGTTTTCAGGAACTCTCCTGCTTAGAAGTATGCAAGATCTCAACACATTAGGAAACAATCCAAGCTCTTAGGTCCTTAAAGATTCACTTTAGTCAGTGACCCCTTCTCTATCTTATGTTTCACTATTTTGCATTCACTCTATGTATTGGAACATTTGTGATATCTTTGTCTTTTCTATACCACAATACAGAAGCTCATGTTTGTTCTTAGTCCTTCCAAAATGAGTCATTCTGTACTATTGACCCCCAATTGAGTCACCGCTGAACATGAGACATTCTGCTTCACATTCCTGAACTCTAGCATGCTCTTGTGTCATCTGCATTTTAAATTGCTAGAAGAAAAATCATGCATTTATTCAATTTAGTTTTTCCCTATGTCTCACTGAATGTAATATTATTCTACTGAATAAATTTATTTTATTATTCTTGTTTCTAACAATTCAAGTAAAGTTTAACCTATATTATCTGAATGCAAAGTATTTTCTCATTATCAATATTAAGCCTCAAATTATTTTTTAAATATATTTCCCTTTATTATTCAGCCAACATACCAAACTATATTAGTTAGGGTTCTTTGGGGAAACAGAATCAATAGGAGATATCTGTAAATAGTATGAGATTTTATAAAATTCTCTCACATGACCATGGGATTCACAAGTCTGTATTGCACAGGCAGGTTGCAAACCAGGACCTCTGACCTTAGTCCCATGAAAGTCCTTTATGAGTTCCTGGGAGACATTGGCTGTCCAAAGACAAACTGGGAAATTCTCTCTGAATGCTGAAATCACTTCCCCTTTTAAGGCATACAACTGATTGGATAAAACATCACTCATTTCTGATAATAATTTCCCTAGTTGATCGTAGCTATAATCAGCCATCTGTGCAGCAAACTCACTGATGACTAAAGACCATAAATGTCTGCTTATTACAGTTACCCCAGTGCTTGCTTGACCAAACAACTGGGTACAGTTACCTGGCTGAGTTGACACATTAGCTTAACCATCACATCCCCTTTCAAGGGTTTACTTATACAGAAGCAAACATTGAAGTTTCACAACAATATTAAAACTCCATGAGTTTAGGAATGTAGAATGATAAAATTAATAAATGTAAAAGCAGAGATAGGGAAATTTGTGGGAATCATGACAATAAAATAATAACTGACTACAATGTTGGTATATTATAATTAGAGCAATAATATCCTTATTGATTCATATCTTATTAAAAAATAAAAAGATAATAATTTATAAAATAATTATAATTAATATAATATCCAAATTATTATTATATTTAATAATGAATAAAGATCATAAAAATTGAAAGGAAAACCCTGTGATATATGTGAGCTTGAAGTTTTGTGAATACCTGAAAAGTTCATGTTCTTTTAACTAATCCATTCCTGTGGGTGTGGAACCCTTTGATTGCATTAGATTCATTTAAGGGAACTTTTGATTACAGCTCTTCACGGTCTTTGATCATTGGACTACATCATTGAGGCGTGATCCACTTTAGGTCTCTGCCCTCTTTCTGGTGTCTTATATATACTGAGAACTGAAAGCAGAAACACACAGAGAAAGGCACCTGCCATTTAACCTTCTCATCCTCTCTATCTTGAAAACAAATTTGCTGTATAATACTCTTACCAATTACAGCAAGTTTATTCCACAGAAGAGATGAATATGTTGGCATTTTTTCAACCTGAAGACAGGCAAAAAAAAAGCAGATGAGTAAATTTACTCATCAAAATTGTCAAAATTATCAGGGATTTCTCTTCCATTTCTTAGACCTGGCAAGCAGGCATGAAGAGGGAAGGGAAGATCTCTACAAGCATGGTCAGGGTGAGGCCCATTTTCTCTGTTCCATTCCTTTACTGCATTTTCTTGTATATGTGTAAGCAAAGGATGGTCTTCTGTATCTGTACTCAAAAGATACTTTAATTCCAGAATATCTGAGCATTCCATGACCAAGCCTGCCTAATGACTTCAGTGAGCCCTGTGTGATTGCTGAGTTTTAGGTTTAATCCTCTGTCTATCTGAGGTTTAAAGTTAATAATATTTTGCACTTCCCATGAGGTCACCATTGTATAATTGTGCTGGGATATAACTAGCAAAAATAGCCAAAGGTTTTGATGAGAGGGATCTTTTCCATAGGCAGCAGAGACAATAGTCTGAGACCCTTTAACACCAGGATTAAGGGCTGCTCAGTAGGGTAATTCTCCTTGGGGTTTTCTACTGTGAGTATAACACAAAGACTGTATGACTATTTTTAGGTTATTTCTTTCTACTCATTAACATATTACAGTATTATCTTTTTAGTTGAAAATAGAACATTTAAATTCAAGTATTTATATTTAAATTCAAGAACAGCAAAGAAAAAAAAGTATATCATTCAATGTAGAACAGGCAGTGTCAAAATCCAGCATGCTTTTATATTAAAATGTAAAATGAAACTTCCATTATTTTATAATTTTTTCTCCAAATATCAACAAAAATAGTTAATGATTAGACAATTTTATTTTAAATTCAGAAACAAGCTTTAGCAATATCAACACTAGAATATTATATTGGAGGTTATAAATAGTAGGATGAAAGAGAAAAAGTACATTAAAGATCAATTGGAAAAAAAGAAATGAAACTCCATCATTTACAAATAACGTGTGTGCTGTCAAACAAAATTACCCATAGTCAACTTATTTGTAAGTGATAGAATTTATTAGAATTGTTGGCATAATAACAATATCATTATCTCAAAGGATAAAAAAAACTGTTCTAGGCTCCTGCTTCTGCCTTGTGAATATGTGTCTCTTTTTCTCTTTATGCTGATCCTGAATAAATAAAAGAAATCATTTTCCTCTAAATTTCTGATTATGTTGCCTCATTTCCATCTGAAGGTCAATCTTGGCCTGATGTGTAGCTACTGGTACATGAGAGCAGCCAACACCTGGGAAAGCGGGGTTCCAGGATGTGAAAAGAATACACAAATGGAGAGAAACTTAGTGTCTTTGTTTTCACATCTTCTTCCTTCCTTTTCCTCCACTGCCCAGATAATTTGGAGAGAATCTTTTACAAGGTTGGACATCTCCAACAGCAAAACACCAAAATGTCATACCTTTAAGAGATGCAGCTCCATCCTCTTCACTGAACCCACTGGGAAAATTGGAGGTACTGTAAAATCCCTGACATTTGTAAAACAGTCATATCCATATTTTGCTTTTACAATTAAAGCTACTCTGCAATGATTTCCAAGGGCTTCTGGACTTTCCTCTCTGTTGATGTTCTCTAACATTAGTCATTAAAGCAGAATCATTCAAGTCTCTGAGTTCTTAGCAGAAGGCTACATAGAAAGGATGGCCAATGGTCACTGCCCAACATCAAATCCTATCTTCACCACTACAAGCAAACATGTGACTAACATCAATGTATGCACATTCTCCTGGTTCTTTTGGGAAGTTTTCTGAAGTGTAATTGATATATCAAGGGTGGTCACTACAATTTTCCATGGATTCCACTAAATTGTTTCCAATAGTGTTTGAAAATGATCTTTTCTAGGAAAGGACCATTTTATTTACTTGATTCCTCCACCACTCATTCCCTAAATTTTGAATAACTGGAAGAATTCAAATGGAGTTACTCAGAACAATCCTTGATTAACAAGGGCCAAGGAGTAGAGAAATTATTCTCAATTTATATGACATTTAATAGATGCTGAAATGCAAATAATGTATAATTCTAAGCACATATTTGTTTTAACCTGCAAGGTTGCCTGTCCTTTACAGTTATAAATGTTCATTATTAAAATTAATAAGAAAAGCAACAGCACTGCTCAGATATTTATGTTTGTTTAATTAAAAACAATATTGAGAGATCTCAGTGTCTTGAGATAAGTTTAGAAAGATTGCCTCAAAATAAAATTTTTATCAGAAAATTTAGAAAAAAAATGGAATCTTTTGCTTGTCAGTATATAAATTTAAGACTCTATATAAAAGATTATATGAAATAAACTTTTTTGTATCATCACATTTTTCTAGCGGTTTTTGAAGCTTTAGAAGAAATTTAACTTTGTGCTGATTAGCTAAAAAGACAATTCATATTATAACAGACATAAAGCTAACAATAATTTCTACAATGCAAATAATTCATATAATTCTACATGTCTTAACCCATCAAAGAAGCCTAGGTTCTAGAAGGTATAGGGGAGGGGATAATGCAAACATGCCACATTTGATCGAAGAACCAATTTTGAATCTCATTCTTATTTTCTTTTTCTAGAAGTCTTTCCAGTATTTATTATATACCATTTAATTTTCATAAGCTGAGTATTAGAAATCACATATTATAGTGAAGCTAGAATATGTGTTATTTTACCTTAATTTTAAAGACTGTAACGATGTGCTCCCAAAGTGAAAAATTTGGAATTTCGTGCATGGCATATCCGATTGCAGGCTAGACTGAAATTCTGCACTAAAATTAATGACTTAAACTTTGTGTAAATGTGATTGACATAAACCATTATGTAAATGCAATATAAGAACATTTCACTTGTGTTGTAGTTATCAACACTAGTGTCTTATCAAATGGTTCTATATGGTCCAAAGAATTATATGAAATTGGAGAAAACTTCTAAAGGAAATATTCTGGGAGTCTGGGAGTGATTCAAAGTATAATATCTGAAAAATTATAAGTTATCAATTTTGATTGTATTCAATTTTATAAACTTTGCTAATATTCTATAACATTCCTAATTAAATTTGAATAATATAAACTATTAAAGTAATGGGCCTAGGAGATTTTATAATACAGTTACCAACCTGGGCCCCTACATTGGTCGGATCCTCAAAATGGGTGTCCTGTCTGGTGTCACTGTCTCCAATCAAATAAAACCAGATTTGGTAAAAGTAAAGCAGAAATATTATTCTTTGATCAAAGAATAGAAAAGAATGAACTTGTGTCCATAAAGCACCTTCTCCCCAAGAGGAAGGAAGTTAAGGAGTTAAGGTTAATTGAAAGGATTGGCTGGGCATGTGAGGTGGTTTTTGCTTTGTGTTCAGACCTCTGTGCTTGATTCCTGATAATAAGCATAGGTTAAACAAAGAGTTAGGTTAAACTTCCAGTGAATAATTTTCTGGGTGACACTTCATTCCAATAACACTAGATGTATTTATAACAAAGAGTTATTCTATGTATGCACAAACACAGTCATAAATACACATAACACACTCTGATACTCTTTTATTACAATAGATAGCATGACATATACAAGGTTGGTAAGGAAAAGGGTGTTACTTTAAAAAAAAAAGACAAATTGAAAAATCTTAGTATCATGGTGGTATTGAAAATATATTAAAGTTAAAATATAGTCTGTTTGATACTATGAGATATGAAAATTTACATAATAGGATGACTCTTGCACATGTAATGAAGTAAAAAGCATTGTATATAGGTGGTGAAATTAAATCACTGTACAGAAACTGAGAGCATGTGACATTGGAGGCTTATCTTCCTTTATCTCAAGGTATAGCCCATTTTTTTCCCCAGTAACTGCCAATGTCCATCAAAAGGCCCACAGCTAAAAGTTTCTAATAAACCACGATCAACAGCTGGTAGAATGTAAAAAGACCAAAAACAAAAGTGAAAAGAGAACAAAACTCTTATTTTTTGCTCTTGTCAATATCATTCTCCCTCTATTCTTTTGAAGAAATATGCTAACTCCCTTTGTTTTCTAATGTCTGCTTGTTTCTCTTTTTAGATGTTGTCTCATTTTAGTCTTTACTGTTACTCTTCTTCTCTTCAAATGTCTAATTAAATTGCCTTCTGTTATGCTAAAATAAAACAGACTTTAAAGGGAGTGCAGAGGAAGATTATTGAGCTAAAATTGCGCTAATGCAAGAGCAGCACCAAAAAGTGTTTTCTGCTCAAAGGGGTGAGCTAGGGGAAGCAGCTTAAATGGCTGCTTGAGACAAAGAGGTTGCAGGGGGTTGAGAAGAGATAATGGGGTATGATTTATGGTTAGTACATGTATTCCTTGAGCTGTGTGTATTAATGGGCTGTTTGAGCAGGGAGTCCTTGAGGTGGGCAGGGAATCCTTGAGGCTCAGTTCATTAATTAACAAGCAGGATGGGGAGGTAGGATTTCAGCCATCTGGTAAATTTCAGAAGCAGGCCTTGCTGGTGTCAGCTGGGGTCCTTTGTTCCTCTCAGACTGAGGCAGGGGGGTTTATTATCATCCGAAAACATTGTTGGTATGTCAGTTTACTTCAGTTAAACTCCATTTCTTCTCTGTAATTCCCTGGATAAAATGGGAGCTCAAGCAAATCAAGATGTTTAGTAAAATCATTTACCATTCCAATCTCACACTTCATGTGTGTCTTCTCACTATTCAAGGAAGGAGCTCTCTCTCCCTTTTGGATTCCAAGGTAATTCTTTGAAATATACATGCATTTGTTGTAGGGGTGTGCATTTGTACTATTAAGTACAAGCAAATGAAGTGTGATGGTCTCTAGCTTCTGGACTGCATGAACCTCATTTTTCCTGAATGCAGATGTTGAATACAAGGCAAAATCATCCTAAAAAATAAAGTGTAATTTTAAATCATAGCATCAGTGCTTATAACAAGAGCCTATAATGTAGATAGGAATAAAAGTAATAATTTGTACATAAATATCTCATTGTTTTCACCAAAGTAAATCTGAAGTAAAACACCAATAATATCTAAGAAATAGTGGAGGAAACTATGGAAACCCCTGGGGAGAGTAAAGACAACGTGGCATATTTGTGTTTGTGGATTGTGTGTGTGCAGTTGGCTGTAGCTAGAAGGATAAGAAAGCCAGACTGGCCAGAGGAAGTTATGAAAAATACTGTATGGTATTGTTGTCAGGGTGCGGCACAAAAGAAGAGTCAGACAAGTTGATGCATATGAAGAAGAGGGCTGCAGCTCACTCAGGCAAAAAACAGCAGCCCAGAGCTCACTGTGACCCTTTCTTTTATTTAGCTTAAAAACAATGCATAAATTCTTCCCCCCTAACCTTGCTCTCCAACTATGTTTCTCTTACTACAGCAAGCACACTGTCTTCTCTGGCAGTCTACCAAGGGGCATAAGTATAAACATTGTTTCTAGCCCTAAATGCCTTAGTCTATCTAATATCTCAGCTTGGTGCATGAAAGCGCTACCTGTTCCTGTATTACTAGATAGCTTTTCTTAGGAATTTATACAGTAACTTCTTAGTGGTGGGTTCATCTCGCTCTGCTTCCTCCTATTGACGTCTGCAGTATGCAGAGACCTTGGAGACATTTACTAACGTGTCTCTGCCAGCAAGCATGCTTGTTGAATGCTTAACCCTTTATGCTCTGATTCTCAGCATTTTCTCCAACATCTCCCCCGTTTTTGTTTTTTGTCCAGGGTGACTGTGCCTGTCTTAGGTTGCCCTCCTTTGAAGGTCTTACCCATCTCTGGCTACCAGCCAAGCTGCCATGGACAGGGGTTCGAGAGTCAAGGGTTTTAAGCAGAATCCAGTTGTTGGCATGACTGGTCTTACGAGTCCTGTTAATGCGGAACAGCAGCGCTACGCGAATGCCTCCTTTTACAGTTAAGAGTAGCAAAGCACCAATGATCACTACACTGAAGTTACTAGAGAAGAAATTATGTAAAATGGATGTTAATTTGATCCAAGTATAAACTTTTGGGCTGAGAAATTGATTAAATTGGTCAGACAAACCGGTGAGGTTTTCTAATAGATTTTTCATTTTCCTTTTTAAGACTTATTTTAAGCGTTGTTAGCCTCTAGTCCTTACTTTAGGCCCTGTCTCTTGCCCGAGACTTCATTTTGTGCAATTACTTAATCTTCCTGACTCAACGTATTTTGCTTGCATGGACTCAACGTATCTTGTCAGAGATTACTTATACTATATACATTCTCAAAGACTCATCTCTAGGCTCAACAGGATTTTGTGCAATATTCAATCTCGTAGACTCAACGTATCTTGCTCGCACTAGCTCAACGTCTCTTGTCTGAGATGCCTCATACTATATTTAATCTCTGCTTCCTTCAGGTCTGGTAATGGGGAGAGTCCCGACTTTTCCCACCACAAAGGCCACCATAAAACTTTGGCGGGACGTCCTGCCAGTCGGAGAAGGGGTTCGAGGGTCTCTCCTCACTCCCAAGATCCCGGATGGACCCACAATCAAGTGGGACCACTTACTAAAAATCAAATTTTGAAGACATAGAGTTGGACTATAGGTAACAATAACAGTAACAGTAACAGTAGTTACTACACCACATACGCTCGACTGTGCTTAGCTCCAAGAAAATGCTCCCATTTTTGGGTTCAATTTAAGTTTATCTGGCTCCTTGTTTCTTCCTTCATTTCCCCCTTATTTTTTAATTGTAATAGCGTAGTAGCAGATTGTTGGTGTCTTAATTCCTTAAGTTGTCACGATCTTCTGCAGATCAAACAATATAGAAAACACAATATTCATGCAAGTATACATATGAACATAACAGATCTTGATAAATCATGTAACCATTGTGTAGGATGCAACTGTTTTAAACCATTTAACAACGCTTTCAACATATGTTCACCAGTCATAACTTGCAATTGGTTTTCAAATGTTTGACATATGTTCTGTTGTAAGCATAAGATTTCCTTAGTTAAATTATTATGATTCAGAAGATGTTTTTTCACCAAGTCCAAAGGAAACCCAGGTGCATTGTAAAGAACAGGAGTAATACAATAAGATGTTTGATTCTAATTACATTTCATTTTCATTTGTAATTTCATAGCTTGAATCTGATCTCTTAACAAAATAACAGTTTGTCTTAGATCCGCTATTTTCTCATGTATTTCTCAATCTATTTGTCTTTGAGTTCCCCATAACTGCTCTGAATTTTGTTGCCATGTTTGCACAAAGTCAGCAGTTTGAACTCCTTGTTGAAGGGCTATATCTGCAGTAGCCACTGTTGCTGTTATGACTATAATACCCATAATTACAGCTGTTAGCATTCCAACAAATCTTCTTGCCCTTTTCATCAATATTTGGGAGATGGAAGTTAATATCCCCATAACTGGGGTCTCTTGCCATTCTCGATTCATCTGTACCGGCAACCACACTCCAATTCTTGCCCTTAAGATGTAAAGACTAGAAGTATTTGGGAAACTAACAGGATTGTTAATACAAGTATATAAAGAGCATTTGTTTAAACATTCTATGGCCCTATTACTATTGTTCCAAACAATATTACCCAGTAACAGAACATAAGGAAGACGCACACAAGCCCTAACCCATTCAGTATCATTATGAGTCAGAGTAAAAGTATAATTAGTACTTACGTTAGAAATGTGGCCCTGCCAAGAACTAACAGTGCAGAAGGCTGAGGCTAATTTCCACAGATGCAGCTGAGGGGGATGACCCATCGTGAAAGGATTAGGCGGTGTAAAGCCTCCCCCATGCCAGATAATAGAATTATTTGCATGTGTACTTATGCTTTGGTTCTCCTTACGCCATTTCAAATCGAACAGCTGGCTCTTTTCATGAGCAGAGCCTACAGGACTGCAATCATTTCTTGGTTCTGAGCCATGACACCCAGTCCATGGAAATACAGGACTGTTAGCGTACACATAAGGAATCTGGCACATGGGAATCCCCACAGGAATAGGAATTTTATTCTGAGAAATATTGCCTTTAAATCCTTGCATGGCAAGTGCATATTTGGAATGGTGACTACAGGTACCATTTTTCCCAATACTTAACCATAATTGATAATGCATTTTCAAACAAAGATCTTCCTCTCCAAAACATATGGGCATGCCTTCCACTCCTATAGAGTAATTATTAATTAATTTTCCTTCCTTCTTAGGCTTTTAGAGGAAGGTGAGAATCAGTGAGCCCAGAAAAATGAAAAGACTAATTAACATAAGTAGGGTAGGATTTGTTCCCCCAAGTTAACAATTCTAAAAGAGATGAATTAGTAACATAAGCCTAAT